>APFE030925023.1:358470-415342 GCA_000404065.3 Pinus taeda
ATGATGGTTCTCCTAGAGTTTTCAAGATCTTTTGGTTCTTCTACAGAAGGTGAATGAGAAAAGATCTCTCCTTCTTCCTCGGATAATTCTACTTCCTCAATTACAATTGGTCTTTCTGTAGGAGAAATGGAAGAGTCTCCACCTAATTCAGATTCAATAGAAGGTGTAGGAGAGTCCACTCTTGGCTCTTGAATAGGAGTATTGGTTGGGGATAAGGAAGGTGTTTCTTGTCTCTCTCTTGAAGCAGATGGACTTGTAAAAATTGAACCTCGAGCTCTAGCTAAAAACCTTCCCCTAGAATCTCTATCTCTATGCATATCATTTTTTTATTTTTTTTTCTTCAAGTCAAGTTAATAGTTCTTTTTCTGATCTTCCAGTTCACTCAAAGTGCAAGAAGAGAGCATACTCAAGAAACTATCAAATTAATAACTTTCCCCTTTCTGATCCTCCAGATCACTTCAAAGTGCAAGAGGAGAGCATACTTAGATAGGTTATTAACTTCTTTTCTTGAAAAATTTATTTTATGTTATTTTTTCTAAGTATGGCTACTTAATTTCACTTCCCCGGCAATGGCGCCAAAATGTTTAGTCAATTTATTGTTATCTAAATTTCTAGTATTAATTGTCAACCCGGGGCTCGTAAGCTGATGAAGTGAGGGTGTACTATATGTACTTAAGTAACTTTTCTTAGAGCTTTTGTTGTTTTAGGAGGGTTATTTATGATTGACTTATCTTCCTAAAATGGAATTATGATTATAGACAAATGAGTGCAAGTGTGTGAGAGTGATTTCTATATGAGTGAAAGTGTGTGTGATGGTGGTTTCTAGTTGCTTGCCGAACTTGTAAGAGAAGAGAACTTAAATCAAAATGACTTGTAAGTAAATGGCTTGAAAGTAAATGACTTGAAAGTAAATGACCACAATCTAATGGCATTAGTCTCTATTCATACTGCTGCAAATAAGAGAAATAAGAAAATCACTTCAAGGATTGATATTAATGATAATCTCCTTCTAACTTTCTGTTTCTGCTGCGTATTTGCCCAAAACACGATGAGAAGGGAGCTGAAAACAAATCCAAGAATTGATAAAAATCCTAATCTATTTTAATTGACAAATTGTAATACTACTAGACCTTTTTCAACATAGTAACAAGTGGAAAAAGTGTTAGTATCACAAGCCAAGTCTACTCAAATACAAGCTGCAATTAATCAATGTTCTGTTCTCTTGAAAGATAAGCTATTCATGATAAAGAGAGCATAAATTAGTTAGCATCCAACTTGTAAACTACAGTAAAACTAGTCTAGAAAAACAGAGTAAAGAGGGCAGCATAATGAATAAGACAACTACAACTACCATTAGACATTAAAGAAAATACACACATAAATCCCGGGCTAAAAGAAATATGCAAGGAAATAACACTTATCAGCTTGAAAGAAAGGAAAACAAATAAAAGAAACTATACATGCTTAAGGAAATGAATAAGTAAAGAAAAAGATACTGCACATAAAATACTTTACAGTGGCAGAAATGAGCAAGGGCCCTCTGTCCATTCAGCCACAAGAAAAACTCAGAGATCTGGAAACTTCAAAACAGTGCTATGTCTATTTCTTCATTGCAGAAAATGTATAAAACAGAGTGTTAGGATAGCACTAAAAACAGAGTTCAGAATGCTTTAAAATGTAACATAGGTTCATCAAATTACAACTGATAAAAAGCTTAATGAGCGTACACAGACGTAGCTATTTATAGAAGTTTCTAAGATAGCCTATCCATGCAACTGATTAACTGAAAAGTAAATAAACTGTTATGTGTATTCATGGTTCCTTGACACTTCATGCGGCTGCGTGGAGGAGTTAGTGGTTCTGTCGTCATGGGTAATGAATCCCATGTTGGATCATGTCCCCTGCCATCTGTAGAACGTGGACAAATCACCGTTTAAGATGACGTGACCAAGCAGCTCACAATCACCGTTAAACTGCCTTGAGTTGACCGAGACTTGCCCAGCTTTGACCGTGGATAAAGATGACGTGGATGGCTGGAAAAATAGGACAGGAACCTCGAGCACATTGACACCTAAGTGCCCATGCGGCTCTTCTGGAAAACCGACACGTGGAACATTGCATTTAACAAAAAGGCTGCAGGATCTTCAGATAGCTGCAGGATCATCAGATAGTTGCAGGATCCCTGCAAGTAAGTCAAAATCTAAACAAATAGTCATCCATTTGCAAAACTTACTTAATCATGCTTAATAACACCTAATGTAATGATCTGGGTGGTTTTATGGTGAAAATGAGGCAAAAGATAAGGAAAGATAAGGAATGATTGAGGAAAATGGTAGATAAGTAGGTGTAGAATAGAGGCTCTACAGTAAGTACATCAAATCCTTGAATACCTGGATTAAGATGCTGTTATGTGAAAAACGGATTATGTGAATACATTAATGAGTGGAGCAACGCAGAGCGGGAAGATCTACAAAGGGATCAAAGGGTTGGGAAACAATCCTTTAATTTCACCACCGCGAGCGAGCAAGGAAGAGCCCGCTCGGGCTTCCCCGAGAAGTGAAGTCAGTTTGATAAGGCAGCTCATTCTGTAGTTATCACCTCCTCGTATGCCATCACCCACTTTTCCTAATTCACCTCCATCTTCAACCACCCCACCTCCACCAAACCCACAGTTCAGCATGGTAAGTGCGATCAAGCTACCCGTATTCAAAGGAGTAGGGAATGAGGAACTAGACCAGTTCTGGTTCATGGTAAGAGTAATGTGGGAAACCCAAGGAGTCACGGATGACAACATTAAGAAGGCCATGTTGGTGAGCGCATTTTAGGATCGCGCTCTGACCTGGTATATAGAGCACTCAAATGATCACCCAAATGCAGGAATAGTGGAGATCCAAAATGTGCTGAACAGAGAGTTTAGCCGGCTGAAATCAGAGACATAGACGATCATCGGATTTAAAGAGATCGCAATGCTTCCAGGTGAGACTCTCTGGGATCTGGATCAGAGACTAAAGAGTACGATTCATGAGGCTAATATGACACTGACGGATGTGTAGCACCACGCGTGGTTTGTGGCATATTTGATACCACACCTGAGGACGACGTTGTCACAGCAAAAGCTCTCAACCTAGATAGAAGCGTTGGAAATGGTGATGAGGTTGTATGAAACATCGATACAAGATCCTGGATTGGGAGTCTAACAAATCCATGCGCAACTACAGAACCAATGCTTGGAGATGTAGAGTTTGAAGCAAGATAGGGCACCCCAGCCAAAAGTGGGCGAAGAAGTATGGTGCATAAAATGTAAAGGCCAGGGCCACAAAAAGGATCATTGTCCGGTATTCACAAACTGTTTGATAGGAGGGGGACCAATTTCATTGAGACCAGAGGCACAGATAGGGCCAAGTGTGGCACCTGCACTCTGGTGCACGATCTGTCAGGTAAGAGGAAAGCACGCAATGGACAACTGTCATTTGTTGCAGAAGTATACACAGACTCTGCAGCAACTGTTTTGTAATTTTTGTAGTTCGGTGGGCGACGATGAGCATACGTGTCATAGCTACAAGTTAATGATGGAGCAGACCCTAGAATATAGGATGCAGATGGAAACTCGAGGCCTTAACCCAGCCGTGGGGATGGCGTGCACTGGATTTCAAGGGTGAGGGCGAGGATGAGGAGGAATGGGGCTAGGAAGAGGCCACAGACAGCTAATATGTTACAATTGTGGAGGACCAGGACACTACAACCATGATTGTACCAACCCAACAAGAATATCTTGTTCATATTGTGAGTAGTTTGATCATGAAATGGTAGATTGTCCTATGCTGATTGTACATATGCGTGAGAAAGGGATACTACAGTCTACCTCGACTCAAAACATCCAAATGATGAGGTCTAAATTGCACGAAGAAGACTCCAACATGAACATGATGCTTAGAAGCGACATGACCATAAGGGAAGACAAGGGGAAGCAGCCCGAGGAGCAATAATAAGGAAGTTAAGGAACTACAAGAGTTGATCACTAGGTGTGTAGATTTAGGTGAACCACGTGTAGTCCAAAAATTGGAAAAGCATGAATTGCACACTGGGAGGGAAATGAGATTGATGGTGTAGATTGGAAAATATGAGATGGATCAGGTAATCTTGGACATGGGTTCGAACACAAATGTATTACCAAAGTAGACATGGGAACGTATGCGTAAACCCGCATTACAGTGGTCTCCTATTCAATTGTGAATGACGAACCAACAAAAGATCTTGCCCATGGGAAGGTTGCAAGGGGTAACAGTGGACATTGAAGGCACGAGCACGCAGATGGACTTTGAGGTGATAGAGATTGTGGATGATAGCAACCCTTACCTCGCATTACTAGGAATAGACTAGGCCATTGATATGAATGGAGTCATCAACCGGAAGAAGCGGGAGATGATATTCGAGAAAAAGTCCCTACGCATAGTCATTCCACTAGATCCAGCCGAAAGAGCGTGCTACATTGAACTTATGCACGACGATGGAAGTGATGATGAGCTAGATTATATCTACAAGATAACTGTGTCAGATCAGGATTGGGTGAATCTTACTACAGATGGAAGGGTCTTGTGGGAGTGCACAAGTTCCTATCCTTCAGATTTAGATGAAGAAGATGAACGTTGGCACAATCAGTTGAGCGAAGTGACAACGCTAAATTGCAACATGATGACTAAATCACTACGTTTTGTAACAACCCAGGTTCGAGATCTACCGACATATGAAGGATTGATAGCGGTAGATGAATTCTTGAACAAGTTTAAGAATGTAGTACCAGAGCACCAATGGTTGGATGCATTGAAGCAGGCGCTGTGTGTGACACCTGCGCATTGTTGGGGAACACATCAAGGAAACTTTGAAAACGAGTGTGGTTGCAGGAGGATGATGCGTCTACGGTTTGGGAAACCAGAACTAAGAATAATCGAGAAATACGATGGATGTGATGACCCCCATACACACCTCCCAAAATGGACCAAGGCCTTTGGAGAAGAACCTCAACCTGAATAGGTACACTTATTCTATCATACTCTCGATGTCATACCAAGGAACTGGTATACCGAGACATAAATTTGACATGGTACGAGCGAATGGGATGTCTTTTGCAAGGGATTTTTGTTGACATTTTCATTTGAAGACCCATGGGTGGACACTGTTGACGATGCACTGCAAGCCGTGAAGGCTGCCATTTTAAAAATACCATAAGAACCATAGGAAATAGTTCAACCAGTATGGTCACCTCATTTAAGCCATGCCCTAGAATGTTACAATGGACAAGTGGAGGATGATGATGACAACCCTCGAAATATTAATATTCCAGAAACTGAAGGGAGTTGCAAAGCTCGAGGACCATTAATTGAGGACCCCGACATCACTGTGCTACTGAAAACAAAGCAGGTAAACATTGGTACAGATTCAGAGCCAAAGTACACGATGCTTGGGGAATATTGGGATGATGGCATATTGGATAAGGTCGTCGTGTTACTTCACGAATATCAATATTTGTTCCTAACCAAAATCACAGAGTTAAAGGGGATCCTTGGCGACTTATGGATGATGAAGATTAATCTGAAACTGGACGCGAATTTAGTTAAGCAATGCCTTTACTGTTTGAACCCAAAGTATAAGGAAAAGGTTCATGAAGAGTTGGACAAAATTCTTGTAGTAGGAATTATTGAACTAGTGGAAGAATTTGACTGGGTGAGTCCTATGGTAGTGCAGGAGAAAAAATAGAAGGGAAAAATTTGATTTATGTGGACCTTAGAAAGCTTAATGATGCATGTGTTCATGATGCATTCCTGACACCGGTTATAGATGAAGTATTGGAGAATGTTGGTGGACAGGAAGCTTACTCATTCACGGATGGGTTCTTAGGGTACCATCAAATCAAGATCATGCCAAAATATAGGAACAAGACAACCTTCACAACCAAATGGGGTTGTTTTCAGTACACTGTTATGACCTTTGGATTGAAGAACACGCCAACAATATTTTCACGCATAGTAGTGGTTGCGTTCAAGGAATTCATCCACAAGTTTTTAGAGGTCTATTTCGATGATTGGACTATATTTGGGTTAGTTAAAAACCATATAGCAAGCTTATGGTTGATGCTGGATACTTGCCGACGACACCAGATTGCACTGGATCTTAATAAGTGCACCTTCCTCATCCCCTTTGGAAATTTTCTCAGCCATGTGGTCTGTAAACAAGGCCTAATGGTGGACCCTACGAAGATTATTGTCATTCTCAATCTAGAAGCACCACGAAGTGTTAAACAACTACATGCCATGTTGAGGCACACTGGCTACTATCGAAAGTTTATTAAGAGCTATGCACAAATCATGGCACCAATGGGACAGTAGAAGCATTCAACAAGATTCTGGAGATTGTACTGACCAAAGTGTGTAAGTCACAATGAAATGAGTGGGACTTGTGCATACCTGCTATATTATGGGCATACAAAACTACATGCAAGAAGTTAACGAGTTAGACACCTTTCAGGTTAGTATACGGTATAGAAGCAGTCATGCCAATGGAATACGTTGTACCCAGTTTTTGGATAGCAGTGATGACAGACATGGTAGACCACACAGGCTTGGAAGAGAGGCTCACACAACTGGAAGAACTTGAGGAAGAATGGTTTCTGGTGGGATTCCATCAGGAAGTACATAAACAGCACGAGAAAACTTGGCACGATCACCATATCAAGTTGTGCACATTCAAAGTAGATGATTTAGTGTTGCTATATGATAGCAAGTTCAAAAAATTTCATGGAAAATTCATAATGCATTAGTTGGGACCATATGTGGTAAAAGAGGTCACGAACGGAGGCACGGTACAGCTAGCCAAACTTAACGGAGAGCCCTTCCCAGGAAGAGTAAATGGCAGTCACCTGAAGCCCTACATGGGTGGGACGACTGTCTGACTAATTGACCGAAGCACAGTCTTAGCACTCCAAGTAGTTGAAAGAAGGCACGGAACTATAAATGAGTCTACAAGAGAGCTGTGCAGAAAGAGGGTTCCACATAGGGCTCCTATGTCACAGGGATCACAGTCATGCATAAGGGGTTGCACTGCTGTGTGGAAAGGATGGAAAGTGACCATTGCTATCACTATTCATGACAAGATGTCAGAGTTACGGTGAAGAGGAGTGGGTGGTGGGCAATTAAGACACAAAGTCAGAACTAGATTTGAAATTGTCTACTGCCAATAAAGCATTAATGAGCCAGAAAAGGGGGGAATGGTCAAATTTTAATTTCAACGGGCCTATAAATCATAGCTGTTCATCCACCGAACAAATCGTGGCATATTGAGAGTTAAGTTATTGCGCTATCCAATAGGTATGGACCCATTAAACTTCAACGCTTTCAGAGTAAGCCCAGTGGTTGCAACATTGCCAAAAGAGACACACGACCTTTAGGACAGCGTACTGTTGACAGCCAAGGCCATTGCGCCGATCCCAATGTCAACAGTGGGAGATGTACTAGAAATTCCCAGACAGGTAGCAGGCTTGGTCCGGATTTCGCCGTGAAACCCGTGGTCTGGTAGGTGATCTATGAAAGATAAGGGAAAGATGGTGAATCTTGGGACAAAAGGTAGAATTTCGTTTAAAAGTGCATCCCTAGGCCACATTCCCATGACAAAACTTGAAGATTGGGACCCCACGGACATCAACAACTCTCTTGCAAAAATGGAACACAAGCTTCAACAGACATTGAGTACCCTGGACCAGGGATCACAAGCTTGCCACTCTTGCACAAAAAGTTCATGGATTTTACATCTCAGCTAGAGCTAAAATCCTATGAGGGGTCGCTTTTTGTCAACCTAGCAGAGCAGAATGAGCATCAATAGTTAGGAAAATTAGTAGGGGTAATGGAGCAGGAGCTTGAAGAAGCATTGCAGGAGGCAAGGATGGAGCAATAGATTGTAGTGTGTCACTCATAGGGATGGTGGATTGCGAAGCCTTGGTAGCACCCCTCGCCACACCAACGAGTGACTCTAGATGACTCACGATGATTTTGTTAGGGGCATGTTGGGTAGTGGATCCCTTGTGCAATGATTTTGGGGCTTAAAGCCAAGTTTTGGGTCAATGTAATGTAAAGACCCCACAAAATGTGGGTGCGAAGCGCAAGAGTCTAGGGTGGTCCACCCTACAATATTGTAATTTAATATAGAGTGTGTCAGCCTACCCATGGTCCGCGGACCAAGGGAATGTATAAATAGAGTGAGGCTCTAAGGGTAGAAGGTAGTTTTTAGATCTGACCTTAAGTGATATGGGTTTTTGAATGCAATATTTGCTCTAAGTCTGTAAGTCTGAGTCTTGGGTCGAAGTAGTAGATAGAGGCTCCACAGTTGTGTGCGTAGAGGCCTAGTAGAATCCATAGCTGTGTGCACTAACCCTTGTAGCTGTGTGCGTAGGGTAGGAAGTGGATTGTAACTTGAAAAAGCATTAATAAAGATAAGTTGGTTTTGAATTATCGCGTATCTATTTCTATGTTTCTATTTATGCATTTGTTTACAGTTTATAATTGTGCACATGTCTGTTCATGTTGAATGGTAACTGAAAGCATTGGGCCCACATAATTTAATTCAAGATCTATAACGATAATAAGCATAGTAAAGGGTAAAGAACGTTCACACTCATCATCCAAGTCACACGAAGGTAGTTGCACTGAACTGGCAGTTGCATTGAAGTAGCGCAGCATGTAGAGTAGGATCGTGAGCCTTCCAAGACTCATCAAGACATCCCAAGGGTGCGGAAACCTAGTTCTAGCATCCTCCCATACTACCTCAGGTGAGACCTCAGTTCGCAGTCCATGGACTGTTACCGAAAGGGCCAATACTTTCGGGATTTGTTTGGCTAAAACACTTCTGAACTTGGGCCAGGCCCCAACAAGCCAACAAAAAGCAATCCTTGATAATGGAGCATCGGAAGATCCCTTGAAAGACACTGATGATCAATGCATCCAGACGATTATTTTTCATAATAGCAAGCTGGTGGAAATTGAACCAGGCAAAGTTTTGAACATTAATGATAGCTTGGACAATGATCAACAACAAAGTCTCATTTAGATCCTAAAAAAATATAAAGCGGTTTTTTCCTAGGATTACCTTGATATTAAAGGTATATACCCACAGTTGTTTACTCATCACATCTATACCGAGAAGGATGATCGACCTATCCGGCCACCTCAACGAGATTGAATCTACACCTTAAGGATATTGTGAAAGAAGAATTACAGAAGCTGCTGGATGTGAATTTCATTTATCCTATTTCGGATAGAAAATGGGTCTCTCCATTGGTGGTCATCCCTATGAAAAATGGGAAATGGCGTATCTATGTAGACTATAAGGAACTGAACAAGGCAACACAGAAAGATCATTTCGTCTCGTGTTTATTGATCAAATCCTAGATACCTTGATATGGAAGCAATTCTTTTCCTTCCTAGATGGCTTGAGTGGCTACATTTAGATTTAGATCGCCCCTAAAGACCAAGATAAAACAACCTTCACCTGTCCCTAGGGTACGTTCACTTACAGAGTATTACCATTCGACTTATGCAATTCCCCAACCATGTTTCAAAGAGCTATACTTATCATTTTTGTTGACTTGATAAATGAAGTACTTGAGGTATATATGGGTGACTTTACTCCATATGGGGATGACTTTGATAAAGCAATGCAAATATTAGAAAAGGTTTTAGAATGATGCATTGCTACCAAGTTTTGTTTAAGCAATGTGAAGTGTTACATGATGATGACCGAAGGTGTAATCTTGGTACATTATATTTCTGCAGCAAGGATACAGGTAGACCCAACAAAAGTACAAGTAATTCTTTTACTGCCTACTCCCTATACTCAAACAGAGGTATGTAGTTTCCTGGGATATGCAGGTTATTATCACAATTTTATTAAAAACTTTTCACAAATTGCTGCACCTTTATATGATTTAACTGGAAATGTTGATTTCAATTGGTCTAACAAATGTGACACAACTTTTATAGGTTTAAAGCAGATAGTCTCGACAACACTAGTCTTACATGGACCAAACTGGGAGCTGCCTTTTCACATATCCACGGAGACATCAAATGTAGCTATAGGTGTTGTCCTCGGTCAGGAAGAGGACATGAAGCCTTATGTTATATATTATATTAGCAAATATTTTACACCTGCAAAACTTAATTATACAGTAACAGAAAAAGAATTCTTAGTCGTTATTTATGCAATAAAAAAATTTAGACATTACATAACTGGCTATTAAGATTTTTTGTATATTGATCACTCTGCCATTCAGTATTTAGCTAACAAACCTATCACAAATGGTCAAGTGACTCGTTGACTATTTATTTTGCAGGAATTTGACATTACTATTAAGGATCATCCGGGGAAGGAAAACCCAATTGCTGATTTTCTGTCTCGAATCTTGAAGGTAAATGATCCACTGATAGTGGACGACCAATTACTATATGGACATTTGTTTGTCGTGATAGTCAAGATGCCATGGTAAACAAATGTGGAAAATTATCTGGCAGTAGGGAAGCTTCCTAAGCATTTGACAGTGAGGGAGAGGAAACAGATTGTTCAATGCAACACCTGATTCTCTTGGATTGGCAGATATCTTTTTCACACAGGGTCTAACATGTGTATACGTAGATGCATTTACGAGGATGAGATTTATGACATCTTGAAAACTTTCCACGACGAGCCCTCCAGAGGTCACTTCGCAGATCGAAGGAAGTAGCATAAGGTACTACAGATGGGCTATTTTTGAGCCCACTATTTTTAAATATGCTAAGAAATATACCCAGGCTTGTGATAGCTGCCAAAGGATGGGCCGACCTAGCCAATCTGATGAAATTCCACTATAACCCCAACTAGTCATAGAAACCTTCAAACGATGGACATTTGACTTTGTTGGCCCATTCCATCCATCATCGAATCAGAAAGCATACATATTGGTTTCCACATATTATGTGACAAAATGGGTGGAAATAGTAGATTTACCAAGAGCCATAGAGGAAGTTGTGATTAATTTCCTCTTTGGTCTATTCGTGTGGTATGGTTTACCGTGGGAACTAATGACAAATGGGGGAGGGAAATTTGTAGGACACAATATCACTGCCATTCTCAGAAACCATCACATTACGCATTGGATGAATTCCCCGTATCACCCATAGGTGAACGAGCAGGTCTAAAGAACCAATAAGGTCATTGAAGTGATTACGACTAAAACAATCTCAACACATTGCTGAGACTGGGCTGCTAGACTTCTAGAGGCCTTGTGGGCCTATCACATGACTTGGAGGAATATTATTGGATACTCTCTGTACCAGATCATATTAAAAAAGAACCTATTTTTTCTGATCGAATTGGAAATAAAGGCTCTAAGAATGGCTCAAGAAGTGGGGTTAGATTTAACAAAAGCCCAAACCAAGCGACTACAATAAATCAATGAATTAGATGAAGCTCGACTACTAGCTTTGCAACAGAGTACAATTTTTCAGCAACAAAGGAAAAAGTGGCACGACAACCTCATCAAGGAGAAGACATTTCAAAAAGGGGATTGGGAACTCCTTTACAATTCCAGATTCTAGGACTTCCTGGGCAAGTTGCAGACAAGATGGCTCAACCCTTATGAGATTCAAGAAGTACATAACAATGACACTCTTACTTTGACTACCATTGAAGGGTCTGGCCATTATTTTAAGGTGAATGGGCATCAAGTGGATACCACAAACCACTCACCAAGGAGTATTTCTGCCAGAAGGTAAGTGAAGACCCCTCCATGCAAATGTTAGTTGCAGAGAGTGATGACCCTGCAACTTTTCCTTCAAAAATTTGTAAATAATGTATATATTTTTTCTGATTGATTGTAATTCATTTAGGTACCACCATGTAAATATGAGGATTTTTCTTGCTTTTAGTGCTTGGTAAGTGTTATTTAATCGATTGAATGATTATTGTTCAATAAATTGAACAAAGCTTATGTTTATGTGTGTCGTTGCTCAATTGATGGAACAATTATTGTTCAATCTATTGAACAACACTTATTTTTATTTGTGGAAATTGTTGTTCAATTGATTGAACAACTTTTTTACATTTTTTTATTTTGTTGTTCAAACGATCAAACAATTGTTTCTCAATCAATTGAACAACACTTCTACATTATTGTTGACATTTGTTGTTCAATTGATTGAACAACACTTTTTGCTTTTTTATATTTTCACTGTGTAAATGATTGAACAATTTTTGTTCAATGGATTGAAAAACACGGTTTGTATTTTTATATTTTCGCCATTCAAACGACTGAAAAATTGATGTTCAATCGATTGAAGAACACTATTTGTGTTTTTAAATTTTCGATGTTCAAACGATTGAGAAACACTTTTTGCGTCTTTAAATTTTCATTGTTCAAACGATTGAACGATTGTTGTTCAATCGATTGAACAACAATCATGAACAACAGTTTTTTGCATTTCCATTTTTACAATTTTTGTTGTTCAAACGATTGAACGATTGTTGTTCAATCGATTGAACAACACCTTTTTTGTTTTAATTTTTTAATTTTTGTTGTTCAAACGATTGAACTATTGTTGTTCAATCAATTGAACAACACTTTTGCATTTTTCTTTATTGGTATTTGTTGTTCAAATGATGGAACGGTTGTTGTTGAATCGATTGAACAACATTCTGCGCTTGTTATTTTTCAATTTTTGTTGTTCAAACGAGTGAACAATTGTTGTTCAATTGATTGAACAACACTCTTGAGTTTTATTTTCAATTTATTTTTTCTTCATATGATTGAATGATTGTTGTTTAATTGATTAAACAACACTTTTACATTTTTTTTCTTATTGATATTTGTCATTCAAACGATTGAATGATGGTTGTTCAATCATTTGAACAACAATCTTGTGTGTTTTCCTTTCAATTTTTGTTGTTCAATCGATTGAATGATTGTTGGTCAATCAATTGAACAATAGTTTTTCTTTCTTTTCAATTTCTTCTATTCAAATGATTGAAATATTTCCTTTCAATCAATCGAACAACACTTTTATGTTTATTTTAGGATGAATTTTGATTTCTTTTATTTAATTCACTGCTGATCATTGTGCCATCTTCTTTTTCTTTTATGTTTTAAATAAACACCATCTGAGTGGATTTGTGCCTAACATAAAGAAAAATAGTAATATCAACACTATTATGATTTATGAAGCCTCTTGATGCTTATCTTTATCCAAAAGCTGTTATGCTGCATCTCTATAATGACTAGCTAGGCATTTTGTCTGGACATATCATAAAATGATTCATTATTTCAAACCATGTTGGCTTATTTCCACACTTTCAAATGGACAAATCCCTTTGAAGTAATGAGATGGGGGTAAGAGTATAACCTTTCTTTGGCATCTTTGTACTTCTTAGACCATCCCTGACTCTTAAGGAGAAAATGAACCTCCCTCTTTTCATAAAAACATCAAAATATGAGAAAAATAAAAATAAAGAAATATGCAAATGCAATGAACATTTTCCTAAAGAGGATAGAGGGTGTCATCATGAGCCAACCTACCATGATCATAAAGGTGTAACAAGTGACATTCCATTTTTGGATAGCAATCCAAGCTAATGAACTTCTTGATGATTACACACTGTCAGAAGGATGGGGGGTCTCATTACGAGCCAACTTGATCATTTTGTTATATCTTGGTGAATGGCACTATGATCATCTGGTCACCATGTCATCATAACGGTCTCTTTATGGCAGAAAAAGAAGAATCAAATACATATTAAAAGGAGGACTCTGGCTCATTTGTCGGGTTAAAAAGCAACCCTGTCAAGCATATGAATTCCTGTTGGAAGCATTGGCTCTGCTTATGGTATTGGAGTATTATCTTACACTGCCAAATGCTCTCTATTCTATTGCCACCTATGGATTCATTTCTAAGAAGGTTTCCCATTTGAACAACACTCTTACAAGCCAATATGCATGGTAACTTATATCACATATTCATTATATTATATATTTGTCCAATCAATTCATGACAGTCATTACTGCTTACCAACAATTATGCGTCCATTACTAATACCGCTTTCAGTGAACATATTTTCACATAATAATGTAGATATCTATTTTTATATTTTTCAACCATTTTTACCTCTGATACGTGTCTTCCTTTAATTGCTTTGTCATAAATTGCACCCCTTTTTTGGATTGTTTGTCTGCATTTATGAATCGTCAATTCATGTACTTGCTTTTCACATGCTTGGTGAACGTGGACATCTTTTTTCCCATTGGAGGGGGGATGGTGTGCATGTGAACAACATGTGAAACAGTTATGGATAATTCAATGCTAATTATTAAATTGATTTTTGGGTAAAGGTTGCATGATGATTGGATATGCGTAATAATTAGCAAGGTATTTCCAATTGGAGAAATGATGGCGACTATTATGTATGGCATCCGAATTAATTATGGACCTACGTAAAAAATGGTTGATGAGACAAATGAATTGAATGTATATGTTGTTAGTTCCCAAATCAACGCCATTTTTCCTGTTAATTTCTTTAACAACCTTTGCTGTTTTTCTAATTTGTGAAAGAGCAGGATAAATACATGTAGGAGAACCAGCCATAGGAACATAATAGCCATGGGAGGTAGAGCTATCCGAAAGGAGCCCTCAGTACTCAAGAATTTGCAAAATGGCAACACCACAATAAGAGGCAAGGATATAATAGTCTTTGAAGAGGTCATAGCCAAAGTCACTGGACTTCCGGTTGAGGGAACAAAGTGGAAAGAAAAGCACGTCCTTCTACACAATGTGGTTGGCAGTGTTCCAGGACCTGGATGAGGAATTAGCACGAAAAGGGGAAGGGATTCACCCTTTAGCGTTAAGACAGCCTTGGTAAGAGTTGGAAATCATTGTGCAATGGTACATCACATGTGATGGTCGCCAATATGTGTTAAAGCCCCATCAACTCAAATTGTTAGCCATCCTAAAATTGAAAATTTCAGTTAATTTTCTGTTTTATTTGAATTCTCTATTGCATGATGTAGCTCATTGAGTTAGGAAACATAATGACCCACATGTTATCATCAGCCATCATGGACTGATTAAATTTCTTATCATACATGGAATGGCCCAGTAGCAGTTAATCTGGGACAATATTGTAAATCCTACTCTGGCCCCACCTCAAGAAAACTTAGTAACAAAACAACAAGGGCATAGAACCCCAGCTTTGAGAAGGACGCTGAAGAGGAAAAATTCCTCTGTGCCTTTGAACCCAGAAAAATGCAGACGCTCTGTGCAGGTGAAGTCCCAGTGGCATACACCAATTTAGACAAATGAGGACGGCCCATCACTTACACCACCTCCAAGTCCGCAGAATACCCCTTTACGAGAGTGTGAAGAAGAGGTAGGCAAGGCATTGGAAAACATGGGGATGTTTAGTGAGGGAAGAGAACAATCTAAGAATGTTGAAGAAAAAAATTGTACCCCCAACCAGTCTTCCTCTGCTGATAGTCTTGTTTGTGATCAAACCTTGCCATTTACTGAGTTCTTGGAAGAATAGAGGGAATCGATCCCTTCTGTGGAAAAACCCCTTGAGGCCGAGACACGTGAAGAGGAAGCTAATAGAGAAGAAAACTAAACAGTAGATATCGTTCCAGTGGACCCCCAGCTGAAGAAAATCCTGCAGATGAGACACTGGGAGATGAAAATCAACCAAGCAATGCTATTTTTTCTATGTCCCCTGAGGACGAGGCCTACCTAGAAGAAAACCTAGAAGATGATAAATGCTAAGTGGACACCATTGTATTGGGGTCTCTTGAGAGAAAAATTAATGTTGAAAAAGAATTAGAAGGTGAAGCTCCATTAGGAGATACAGTTCCAGTTGAAACCCTCCCTAATGCTAACACAATGCCACCTGATCATGAACATGAGGAAAATGTAGTTGCACCACCGCCGGTTGGAAGCCCCAGAATTAAGAATTCCTACAATAATAGGCTTAGAAAAATGCTAAAAAATATAGAAAACAAAAGAGAATAATTGGGTAGCTAAGACAGTGGCTAAAAGAGGTCATCAGAGCCAAGAATTTGAAAGTAGAAAAAGGGACCACAGGAACACAGATAGAACATTGTTCTGGAAAGGATGCTAAAACCCAAACTAAGTTTCTTTTGGTCTGTTCAAAGGAAACTCAAATAGAGCCATGCCTTGTAGAGGAAACTGAAATATAGACTGAAGATCCCTATGTTTGTATGCAGGAGACCCAATAAAATACCCTATTGTGAAAAATTTTGTTCAGACTGATGCTGAAGAAAGAATCCCAATTGATTGTTGCATAACTTAAGAAGCAGCCAAGGATGCTGTCCAAACTAAGCCTATAGAGACACAAGATAATTATGCCCAAATAGAGGAGACACCTTCTTATATTCCCTTAGTAAGGGAGCAATTTATTAGCAGACTGCAGAATGAACTACTAAAGGTTCGGCAAGAATTAACATAGCATAAGGAGGAGGTAGTGCCCCTATGGATACATCAAGAATTAAAGAAAAAGTTTGAGGCACTCACAATGACTGAGGATGATACCTTTGCTCAGTACAAGGCTAAATAGAAAAAGGTTAAGAAAGCACGGGACAAATTATAGAAGGCTAATGAGCAATTGGAAATTGTCTGCTCTCTTTATTCGGACACCCTGTCATGTAGATACCCTAGTACAAATTATGCCCTATTCCTCCCGGAAAGATACCTCCTATTGAAATTAAAAGTTGTTAAGGCTGGGAAGTCTGTGGAAATCAAAACTACGGTGGACTTTGTTAAGTGCTTCAGAGAATATGATGAGTAGGTACAACACCTCCTCTGTGAACTTTATATGAAAAAATTCTTTCTGGAAAATGACAGAGACAACAACCATGGCCCCTTTATAGGGGATGTACAACTCTAGGAATTTCTTTCTTTTGCTACTAATCAACTCAAGTGGGCCAAGGCTCACAATAATTTTAGAAAACGTGAAGAAGTAATTGACATATGGGTGAGAGGGGAACCTACCAAACCCTTGTATCTCTTAGTCAGACACAAGAAATTCATGAAGTGAAATGGTGCTATGGGCCAATTGGGTCCATTTCACATGAATATTATACAAGCTGGAAAGGAGTACTTCCAAAAGATTAAGGAGGAAGCCTTGTCTATAGCTACACAAAGGTGGGAAGTCTCTAGCATTATTGTTAGAAGCGAAGAACCATTTGGATACCGAAAATTTAAATCTACCTCCTCTCGTTTCCATAAGTACAGTGACATGGTCTTAACCATGGGGCATGAATGGATAGGATATTGGTATAGAACTCCAATCATATGGTATCCTCCAAACAAGTATTGATGTGACTACACCTTGAAGGATCAAGACATTAACCAGGATTTTGCTATACTTAAGAAGAAAAATGGCCTTAGAAATTATAAGGAGGAGGTATATCATGCCTATTCCCTAACTTAGCTACACCTCAACTATTTAATTGCATGAGGTCATGCAACAAGGTAAGCTGTGGAGTATGTTGGGTCAAGAAAAAGGTATGTTTTCTCCTTGGTAATCACTTTATTTAGCACTCATCCTCACATGATTATCTATGTTTATGAATAAGAGTAGAGGAAATAATAGCTAAAGTCGAGTAAAGGTAATCAGTAACAAATTAGACGAATCTAAGAAGGAAAAACTGATTTTTACTATCTTTATGTGCATAAGTCACGAATTGAGAAATGGTTGCCTAATCAACATAATGACAACATCTCACAACGGTAAGGGACAACATCAGAGGCAAGGTAGGACAATGGAAGACCGGGAAAACCAACGACTATTTTATGACAGAATTAGATCAAGTATAGTGAAATCCTCAAGATCCCCTGATCCTGAGGATTCACTTTTATCTATCTACTTTCTAAATGTAATATATAAGGTCAAAAGGAAAAACTGCACGGAGTTCAGAATTACACAATTTTTAATTATTCTTTTTGACATATAATAATGTTATTTTGGATGTTGTAACTTGGTTACTTATATTAATGAAGAAAGGTTGCGTTTAATTCATCTTTATATTCTGAGTATCTCTTAACGGAGACTTCTGGCGACTTTGGGCCCGATCAAAGGAATATCTACTTCTTCACCTGTGTCATAATCTTTTCTATTTCATTCTTGATTGCTTGTTAATGTTAAGTTAATATTACTTTTGACTATTGTAAGGATTGTTGATTCAGTTTGTGTTCACTGTTCATTTGAGATTTAGATTGATCCGTTTGTTATATGTGAGTAATACTCTTGATTGAAACGATTATGATAGTTCTAGCTTAGATCATTGTTCCTTTCAAGTAATGTTATCATAGATTTTAGAGATAGAATTAATCGCTTTATGCTTCCACAATCATTTTCTATTTAGATAACATTTGATATTCCTGTATCGTTTGTTGTTCAATTCAGAATTGTTGTTGAATTCAAAATTGTTCAATTTAGATTTGCTATTCAATCCGGAATTGTTGCTCAATCCAGAATTGTTGTTCAATTTGAAATTGTTTTTCAATTCAGATTCGTTGTTCAATTTGGAATTGTTGCTTAATTAGGATTTTTTGTTTATTTAGGATTTGTTGTTCAATTACCATTGTTGTTAATTGTTACAATTCTCTTTCATGAGTGAGCGAGTTAGCTTCAATTCTAGTTAAAACTTCCAAGTGTGATTATTTACAAGTTGTATTCAGATTTATTTGCTTCCATGATAGGTTAAGTAGAATTGAAGAGTGCATTATGAATTTCTTTCAGAATTAATTCTTTCATAATTAATTCTTTCAGAGTTGATTGGATTGAATTTGAAGAAGATAGTCATTAGCAATTGCAACGATTTTTTATCAATTAACTTCTAAATTCACTGCATATATAGTGTTGACACTCTTGAAATAAAAATACTTACCTCGAGTTGACAATTAATGTAGGAATTAATATTGTTTGTGAAAAGACATCTTAGTGCACCAACACAAGGCACCTTCATTGCTAAAACCACCATCCAACTACAAGGTGTATTATCCCTATTCTGTCTATCAAGTCACTCCTCTCAAACACATCCCATTTTGTTCCCAAGGTATGTGTCCCATACTGCATCAAATTCAAGTACAATAGTGACCTCAACACCTCAATGAACTGGATACTTCAATAACACCATTGTATGAAGTCTTCATTGGCCAAAACTCTCTTCAAGTTCTTCAAGTCATCTCAGCCTCCTTTGAACCATATTCATCCATGACTTTAGGAAAGCACACTTGTTTCAGCCATAATTCCATCATAAGCCACCTATACCTTCTTCATCACAGGAATAATATGCCAATGTATTCCTTAAGAACATACATGGCCTTGCTACATGAATTCACCTATCATCCCCATTTGTCCTTTTGCATAACTTCTTCATATGGAACTGAAAATATCATCCTGTATGACATCTTCACTTAGTATTTTTGCTTGATGCCCATATGAAACATCCTCTGCTAGCACCCTTTCTTAATGACCCTTCATGACGTCTTTAATTTCCTTCTCTTCTACCCTATGTGTACATCTTTATTACTCAGCTTGTCCATTTCTACAGGACCAACACAACTTTGGCCATCACATCCTTGCCTTTAGTGAGGTTAGTGCCCTCAGTCACCCTATGCTCATGTTATTAACAAAGTTCCCTTCCTTCATCATCATCTTCCCCACTAAAGGTTCTCCAATGGTTTCTCCTTTGCCCAATGAGACTCCAATGATGAATTCCACCCAAGTATGTATCATGCCGCATTCCTCATCGATGTGCCCTACCTTCCTTCTTTCCATGAGTCAAGTTGGGCACTTAACCAAATATTCATCTGACTATGCATGACTCATTCATATCTTAAGTTAATAATGTTCCACCCTTTGCTTAGGAATTCACACCATCTACCCTAAGGTAAAATGCCACCTGATTAATTCTTGTACCAACCAACATCCCTTTCCCCACAATTGATCATGGACTCATCCAATCCTTCCAAAGGAATGTGACCCATCACATCGACAAACACAAGCTTCCTTTGCCCATATCTGTATAAAAACTAACTTCCAAACATTTCATAAAAAATAATCCACTACAATACATACTTCATTCATGCAAGGTCTCTCCAAGGGAGTGCCCCTTTCTTCCTTCAATGGTTGCAATATGCCCAAAGTTGGTTCAACTTTGACAAGAATTGTCTTACTGAGTTCATCCTGTTTTGACTGCATTCTCACACCAATTTCTTCAAACTTAACCCCTGTGTCAACATCCTCTTCATATGTCAAAACTTATTCTTTATCATGTCTAGGAGCTTCAACCTACCCAACCACCCAACCAAGGTTAAAAAGCTCCCTTCTAACCTTGTCTTCCAAAACTTCAAGTTCTTCTTGCATCCTCAACCTTTGCTTCTTCATGTGGCCCAACTTATCCATGAGCTACATAAGTCTATCACATCCTTGTTGTAGACTTGTCTTTGTGCTTCCCAACTCTCAACAAGTTCATAGCCTTGATTGTAGCTCTTTGCGGTAGCAGCTATCATGCCATTTCCTTTAACTTTTGCCAAAACCCACCTTCTCAAAGTAGCCTCTGATACCATCTGCTCACAAAGTGGGAAGATGTATCTTTGCCTCCAACCTTCACAAAGTTGCCTCTGATACCATCTGTTATGACACCAATGGTGGTCTCACCACCATGGACATGTGACACCGGTGAGATTTTGTATCAAGGAACTCAACTACTTACTCCTAGACGACACCTCTAGCCTATGTGTCCTTATGAAACCATTTTCAACTTGGTGGAATTAAGTTTTCAGAACAATTCCAACACAATAGCCCTTCCTATCATTCAACGCTTATTCAATACTTTAGGTTCACTTCTTATCCTAGCCAAAAATTCATTTACTTCTTTGAAATGTATAATTAACAATAACAATAATAAAACCAGTATGAACAACAATGTAATCAACAACCCATCAGTAAATAATGCACAAGAATTTACATGGCAGGGGGAACTCCCACCAACAAATTCCCCGTTACTTATTTTTATTAAACTTCAAAAATTAAATTTACAAATTCAAATGTACAAGGTAAACCTTGGGCCAAGTCCCTTCCGACTTGCTGCCTCAAGGTGACTAACTTCATAAATGTGGTTCCTTGGCATTATGCAACCCTTTCAACTCACATACCCTTTGCAACCATAATTCAATATAAATAGTCCAGCCAAAAGTAAGTTTCGGGTAGGCCCTGCATGCCCAACCAAAACCTAGCTCAACTGAAATACCAATATGCATCAAGAAGAACCTCAACCTCACTAGGCAAGCCTCATTTCCTTCTGTGATTCAACTTCCTTCACTATGGATTTTCACCCTTGTTTCCATTCATTCCTATCTTGTTCGCTCTTTTGCTTCAACTTTCTTGGTGCCTTCAATCAAATTCCTACACTCTATTTATATTTTTCTTATCCTAATCATTTAATCCATCCAAAACCCCTTCATAATCATGAGTTGAATTGTTCTTCACCATGTGGGCACCCCTCCATCTGGGTTCCTTTGACGTGCATGACACGTAATGACTAATGTTGGATGCTTGATGCCCCACCATGGTGCAGAAATGCATAAGGCATGTGCTCGTCTATGTTTTTGTGCAGCACACTTCTGCTCATGTCAACCAACATGCTCACTCGTCGCCTTGCATGCACGCCAAACAAAGCCTATGCTAATGCCCGACGTGACAACCCATAAGATGCTTCTTCATTTCTTGACACCCATCATCTGAGACATGCACATGCTCATCGATGTGACATGCCCATCACCTTCATGTGACCTAGGCACAAACAACCTCCAACTCATCTATGTTTCTCATGGGAACCTGGTTTGGGTGCTCATCTCACCATCTTTCAGAAGTCATCTCAGTGGGGTGCACTCACCTTCGTGTGAGCTTCACATCCCACCACTTCGTATAACTTCAATTTTTCTCCACTTTGAGTTAACATGGGCCATCATGGCCATCTTCAGGTGTGATTTATTGAGCATTCATACCCAAGGGCCTTACAACATCCTTTGCGGATAATGATTGCACATATTTTGCTAACAGTGAGAATGTATTTCTTCAAGTCAATCAATTCACTCTTGACTCATAGTTTCCAACATGCATGAAGCAAACTCACTAAGAAACTCCTAAATATAATAACATGTCTTCCCTCCCTATGTAAAGGGTCCATTCTAGAGCTCATCCTGTTGAAATTTGTGTAGCTTTGGGATGGATTTACTCAAAGGAAGCCCAACTTCCCCAAATAGAATTCAAAGAAATATTATTATTATTATTTTATATGGCACAAAAGGAAATTATTTGGGAAAGTGATTTACAAATTATGTGAAATGGAAATTAAATTTGAATTTTTCCCTGAAAAAATAAAAGTTGGCCTCACAAAAGGAGGACCCATCGAATTATATCAATTAGCAATCCTTGTCTCATTAATGATCATATAATGAATCATATGGTTCCAAGGCTTTATTATGAGGCTTGATATTCTGTTGTATTGTTCACATATCAATGTGTCTCATAGATTTTGTTCTAAGGTTCACTTTCTCTGTTATGAGGTTGTTAGGATGACTCACATAGTTGGGCTTGCAATTTCTATGCATCATATTGTTCCCTGGGCTCACATGAATTTACTATGATTTTTATGTGACATACATACAATGAATTGGTTGCGGAATATATATTATGATTTCAATGTGACATATATACTCTGATTTTTTGATAACATGCATACTATGATTTCTCTAGGCATACATATTGTGGTATCATTAAATACTTTATCTCACACGTTATGGTCTCTCCCTTCCTATACAGTGACACATGGTCTCGCTCTATACACAGAATCAAACAATTGTCTCGGTATGATACTCAGTGGCAGGGTCTTGATACGACTCTCAGTGGCATGGTCTTGCTATGATACATAGTGGAATTGATCTCCATTTTAGTGGAAACACTTTACTTGATAATTATAGTACCCTTTTCTCTTAGTGGTTGTGCATCTATGGAGGTCACATCAATCTGTAGTTCACATTTATAATTACGTCTCATTCCAGTGGTACACTATATATATTGTTATTTTCTATAGTGTTGCGCTATATATATTTTTGATTCGATACAGTGGTATAGTGTGACCCATTATTTATCACATGTCTCGCTAGAATGATGCATTATATGGTTCTTTTCTATATTGATAGCATTACATCACATCCTTGTTGGTGACATCGCCTTGTGGCTTGTACACCTGTGACCTGGATGGTGAGTTCACATGTCTTGTGGCTCTCATGAGTCCTTAGTGGCATCCGCTATATATATATATATATATATATATATATATATATATTATATGTATATATATATATATATATATATATATATATATATATAGTAGCATCATACATATTAGTGGCAACACCCTTGTCATTGCTTCGCAGTGGACTCTTAGTATATCTTTTAGCTTGTATTATTCTATGGGTTGCATAGTTCGCTATGGATGATTGATGTATGGTAGACAAGATATGAGGTATCATTGTAAAAAAAATATTAACTTACACTAATATCTGGGATGAATCTAACTTTGATAAATAAGAAAATGAACTTTGAATAAGGTGGCTACCTTGAATTTGACAGTAACCATGTATATGGTAGGAACCTTACACTTGTAGTATGAGACATGTGACAGTGATCAGGATGTGATTCATTTGGAAGTGACCTTGATATGATATGATGATAGTGACCCTTGAATAGTGATCTTACTCTTATGATGGCGATTATGACACATATCTCTATGACATGGATATTGTTTATTGCAGTGATATGGCCACAACTATCTATATCATTCATTTCATAAACAAAATTGTGAACTAACTTGGGTTGGCCCTTGGAGGCCTAATGTTATTGATGGTGATATCCCATTCTCATTGTACCTTGTATCTCAACTAACAAAATGATGAATATCTAGTAGAAGAATAATTTGGATGGGTTTTCCCCCTTGTGGGATTTTTCCTTGGTCTCTGACCTAAATATCAATGTCCCCTTTGTGTATGATTTTCCTCTATTTTTCCTTTATGTTCTACTACAATTTTGATGTTATTGTTCTTTCTATGTAATTTATAATGATGTTAATATGTTAATGGGTGAATATTATATGTTAATGATGGAAAGTATAAATTCAATTATTTATAACAAAGAACAATCTATCCCTAAGAAAAAATTACATAGTATTAGAGTTGGGCTAAAGAAAAGTCATGAAGAACACCCCCTTAAAGACACCATTGATGGAAGAATATGAAGATGGTTGAGAACTAAAATAATTATATGGTTTGAAGGAAACCCTAGGGATACGTTTTTCTCTTGCAAGTACAAACTAGGGTTTGGGAGAAACCCTAGGAGTATCCTTCATATGAAAGAGGCCCAGTCTAATTCAAAATTATTCATGATATGATATGAACTGTAAGATTCCATTAAGCTATTCAAGTCCTCTCAAATTCAGAGAAACCTTAGTATGACATGATTAGTGAGAATTCCATAATAGATTCAAAGAAACCCCAGGATAAGGGTATGTTGTTGATGTAATGGTCACCATATACATTGATGATTGGACTTGGCTGCCGAAGAAAGAAGATAAAGGATACATGTGGTATTCATGATGAGGATGCATCTCTTCTAAAGATGATATTGATACATGATCTATGGATAGTGATGCCTCCTAGATAAGAGGGAGACAAGATCAAAAGGGAGTTGAGAGCTTCCTACAATCTACAATAAAGATAAGTACTCTCATGACTTATTATCATTTCTTTGTGTCACTATTCTTGTGAGTTTATTATTTTCCAATATTGGTGATTCTTTCTACATTAATATTTTATTTGTTTCACTAACTTCTTGGATAGGGATGTGATCCATCATGGGGATCATCATGATGTAAAAGTATCACAAGAAGAGTTAGCTCCAAGAGGGAGTTGGTATAGGATAATGGTGAATCCACTCTCCTATTTAAGGTAAGGAAGAAATACCTACCTCATGACCAAGTACACTTGCATTATGTTTGTTTATTTTGACATTATTTCTCTTGCTCTTGTTTTGTGGTCACAAGTATATTTGATGAATGTGAGGACTAAGTCCTTTATATTGATACTAAGGAAGATGTGGATCCATCCCATGACTTCAATGTCACATGAAGTTAAAAATAGATTAAGACCTCGATTAAAGGTTTACTGTCTTCTTGGTTGATAAATATGATTTAAGAAGCCTCCTATTCAAAGGGATTATATTGAGTGAAAAAGATGATATGATGTTGAGAGAAATATGTCCTTCATGCAAGGACTATTCTAAATGACTAACATGTAACAATATGTTATGCTTCCGCTATATGATTCAACTTATGATAAGAAATCTACTCTCAGAGAAAGAAGGCTATGATGATATCCTAGAATATGTTGTTGAATGCTCTATTATTAGATGTTTCTAAAGTTGGTTTCTTCCACAATTTATACAAGGAAGTATTGGGCCTCAAGCTACCTCAAGGCTTTGAGGCACATGAGATGAGATTCATGATTATAGATGGAAGAAATCCTCATATGGACTCAAGAAGGTCCTATGGTTTTGGCATGCTTAGAATGATGGTTATATGATTCAGACAACAACCTCTCTTCAAGGTTGTAGTCATGTCTCTGATATTTTGTTGTATATGCTAACAATTTATTTATGACAGTATTATTACAGACCATTTTTTCACATCTGGTCAATAGGCCTACAAACCAGATCAATCAATATCCATGAACATGTTGTAATCATCCATTCAAAAAGCCCTAAGCATGACCTCTCAAAAGAGTTTGAGTTTCTGGGAAAAATTGCTCAAAAAAATTGTTTTTAGCCCCAACACACTTTCTCTCCTTAGTCACCTGCGTTCAATGCATGTTGCATGCTTGTCCACCTGCAATGGTCAACACTTTTTACTACCTTATGCAGGTGCACTAATTCTAGAATTTTGGGAAAAATAAAAAATGTTTCAGAAGCTTCCAAGGTAGTTTTAACCATTTACCATGGATAGAGAATTTGAATCGTAGCTTGGAGACCTCCTCTCTTATTCCTTGAGCTCATCCTCCCATCATAAGTGGATCTTAAGCCTATATTGGTAATTAGATATGCATTCCTAAACTACCATACTCCTATAAATTTACCTCCTCCCATAAGGCCTGGTTAGCGTTTGGAGATTGATAACACCCTTATGTTGCTGCTATGAGCCTAAAGGAGTCACCATATTCATGCATTAGGGTTGATGTTGAGGTGCGATTTGTGATAAGGAAGGATAAGTCAACTTGGGGAGAAATTTACAAAGTCAACTACTATTTATGGTTGTAAAATCTCTCTTATATTTGTCAATACAAAGAGTATCTTGTTTTCCTATGTTTGTTTAGTTATGTTTGCACTCATGTATTTCAATGCCATGTTGATTCATTAAATAAAGATTTTAGATTATGCTACATGGATGTTGTGTATCCTTTTCTTGTTTTCATCATATGTGCAAGTTCTAATTATAGCACTTGGAGCTACAATTGGAGATTACAAATGGGGATGAAAGGAAATATTGCTTCTGATTCCAGGTAGGCTTATTTTCTATCCTTTAATTTCTCTAAGGAAAACTTCATGACTTTTGTATTCTATTGTTCTACATTAGACCACTAGACCTAGGGAATTCGGATTTGTCCACTGGGGGTCGATTCTTCCCTTAGTGGTTTCCTTGACATTAGCACTCTTCTCACCTCTTAAAGTGACCTTGATTGATTCACTCAGATATTGATTGTCCTTAGGAAAAACATTCTTGGCGTTTTCGTTGGTTATTATGTCATGCTTTGGCCAAATCTTCCTCAATGCACCCCTTGGTCTAGACACATCAGTGAATTTCCTCCTTCTTTGTACTTGTGTGGTAGAGCACTAGTGCCTGTTTTGCACCTATGTTGATTCCTATTAGATGTAAAAAAAATCATTCCTTTGCATTTCTCTTTCATTTTCTTTGGTCCAACAAGTTTTCCTTGTGTCTCTGATTTTATCACCATCTCTTTGAAGCCAATACAACACTTGATTTTGTGTGAAATTGAGTGAATTTTCCTTTGGTCATTACATAGGATTTTTCTTTAGTTTCTTAACAATTTTTTAGTGTTTTTTCTTTCACTTTTGTAAAAACAATCCCCCCTCAATCACTAGGTGAGGGGGGGGGTGGGGGGCTAAATTGTATCTGAGTTTTAATCACCTCTGAGTGTCATCACATTTTTTATGAGATTTTGTTTCATTCTTTATTTCTTCTTGTCAATTAAGGTTTGTATACATATATTGATTATTGGATTTGAAAAGTAAATTTTACATTACAGTTAAAGTATGCGTGGTTACTTTTCGTCAGTGATCAAGCTACGTTCATATGTTTCTTTTCATTCGTAACATTAAAAGAGAAAAAAGAAAACAATTATTTGCATTGCATATAGATCTTTGATTTTCATTGGAATACTGAAGTTAAGGAGATCGATTGTTTCATCACTTATTTATTGCATTGTTGATTGATTTCTTCTTCCCCTACTTAGTTAGGTCTTTCATTGTTAAAAGAAAAATGAAAAGAGTTCATTTTGTCATATTAGTTGTATCATAGGTGTGTTAAGGTGACATCAAGTTTTGAGCCATGAAATTGAAACATAATTCAAGATAAACTCCAAAATTCACTCAATTAACCTAAGGAGCATTTGAAACTTAATGACACACATAGAGGTCTAGGCTGGAGATGTATTTCAACATTTTAAATGTAGGAGTTGTTGTTGTTTGTTAGTGTTACATTCCTGGGGTGATATGTTGTTCCACATATATAAGTGTATCAGATCATTCTCCATGTATCTTAGGGTATATTGGATGGTGATCCACGCATGTGTTGAGGTATAAAAGGTGTCTTTTTAACTCCTAATTATCTTCACAATAGTTATCAATCCGAGCAAGATTTTCTTTTCAAGAGTGTACATAGTTTGTGGTGGCTATTTACTCAAGAGTAATGTTTCTAAATTGCAGTACAGTGCTTTCAAATACAAGAGTAAATAGATGCTTTAAATAAAACTCACTTGCAATTAAAGTAAACTCAATGCTTTGAAACTAAATTATTTATTCAACAAAGTAACAACAATTATCAATCAAGGATATAGTAGAAATAACTCATTCCTTGTTTAACTGATATAAACTAAATCAAGCATAAATAAGATACTCAATCTAAGAAATTTGACAGTAATAGCCAATGTTCTTTACAGTTGTTGATCTCACACACACCACACTAAATAACCAATTGGAAATGGCAATGAATTAAATGAATAATGCTATTGCCACTGATCGAAATGAGATAATTATGCCAACTGTAAGAATGCTAAAGTGCAAACCTAAATGATTGCAGAATGTAAATGAGCAACAACGTTATATAGTTGAAATGAACAACAAAACTTATGTAACTGGAATGAACAACAAAGCTAAGTTATTGAAATGAACAACGAAGCTCTGTAAGTAAAATGAACAGAACAACAATATACTTGCAAAAAGTAGTGATCTTGTTATGAGGGAAATGAACAACAACACAATTCAATTACAACATATAAAATAGATCAATTCATTAAGTCTAGAAATAAGACACAATAAAGCAATGCAACTACAATAGATAGAAATGAAGCCAAACCATCACACGACAAAAATCGTAAAGGTATGATACAAGAATAGCAAGTGAATCCACTAGGGCCGGGCCCTTAGCCACTAGTGAACACCACCGATTACTTCAGTATGAAAGAAGGAACAACAACTGTATTATATATTAATCATATGCAAAATGGTTACAGCCAGTTTGTACTCTGTTTCAACAATGAGAGTTGATGATCAAAGTAAAATTACAAAAGTAATTTCTGAATAATCTCCCCTATTCTTTACAATCATTGTCCCTTTTATAATGGCTACGCGGATAAAATAATAACAATGGATAGAATAGTAACAACGATCCCTCAGGATCAAGAGATCCTGAGAGGTCTGCTCAACCTTCCATCTTCAGTTAGCTCTTTGTCTTTTGTGTTGATGTTGTGATCTTCTCTATCCTTATGCATAACTGTGCGCTCCATCTTTGGCTTGTTGCTTGTACACTACTTCTTGGTGAAGGAACAACAATTACTCCACTTTTTCTTTTTCCTTATCTCGGGTAGGGAAGGGTAGTTTTCCCATTTCATCTTTTTCCTACATGAGAAAAGACAATAATTAGCTAAATTGTAATAATAAATAGTTCCCTAGTTTTTACTATAATCCTTTGATATATGAATATCTTTAGAACATAAAGGGGATATAATTAAAGGAAAGGATGCTGAAATAAATGACAAATTTATACCTTTTTCATAGCTCAACACACTCCCCTACTTACCCTTTTTCATGCCCTCATGAAAACCTTGAAGTTTGTGTGCAAAGCAGTCAAAGAATAGGCTGGAGAAGGGATGTCATGAGGTGGTATAAAACCATGATTCTTAGCCAAAATTTCAAAGATGTGCCCTATTTTCCCTTTAGGTAATTCATATATAGCTTTATACCCTTCTGCAGGATACCAGAGAATAGGACTACGAAATCGACAGCCTAGCCAATATGGCCCTTCCCTCAAAATGATGTTGCTATAAGTGACCAAGTGAATTGCAGCTAATTTATAGTTTTTATAGTTAAATGGTTCTCTGTCCTGTACATTACAATTGGAAGTTTTCCATCTAAATTTAGCTGCTGCCAAGTAATTGTCTTCGATAGAAATGAAATACTCTACTCCTTGCTAGACAATTCCTTTGTGGATGGGTCCGAAGGTTTGGATTACTCCTTCCTTTTGCATTAGAATCTTATGTTTGGTCAATAGTTGTAATGGGTTTTTCGGTTAACCCCTGACCCAAAGGTCCAACCCATTTTATTACCTTTGGAAAGTGTTATGGGCTTTGAACCACTTCAACTAGTTAACAACAAATGAAATGAACGCTTGAAATTGTACATCACCAACAAAAGGGTTGGGGTTCTTCTCCATTTCTTCTTTCAATATAAAATTATGCAAATAAAACTCACAGAGTAAGCGTTGAACTTTCACTCCATGGTGTTTATAGCAGTTTATGAAATCGTCAATAGTTTTTAATTCTATGGGTTTCCCTGCCCTAACAGCCTTAATTTTTAGTTGTAAATACCTTTCTAACAAAAATAAAGCATAGTTCTTGGCAGGGGACCTGCATGCTAAAACATCTGTGTAAAGGGAACAAAGAGTATCCATCTGACACATGATTGTTTCTAGTCTTCTCTTTATTTTTCAGTTCTTTCTTATGCCCTCTGACATTTCTCGAAGGCCTCACTTTTCGACGCGTTGATATTCCGCAATTGCCTCTGTAATTCCTGGTACCTTTGTTTGGGAATAGTTTCCTCCTCAAGTCTTTCTATAGTCCGCTGAGCCTATCCCAGCTTATCTTGAAGAATTGTTATACCAGGATCGTTATTTATCAAAACATCTTTGTCGTAGATATCTATCTAGGTGTCTGCACTATTGGAGGGTATTGCCTCCATTTGAATGGATGTATTGCAGAAATGTGTAGTCTATGTTTGGGCAGCTACTTCTATAACGATTGCATGTTGTTCCTTATTGTTTTGAATGAGTATGGGCTCAGTTTGAGTCTCAGTAGCCCTTGTATCATGGAATTAAGTTTGAATGGTTGCATTCACCATTTTTCGGGGTTCTACTTGCAATTTTTCTCCTTTTTAATATTCTTATCTTTTGTCTAAGTCTTTTCACTAAGCTTTGCAGCTTCTGCTGTTCTTTTCGCAACCTCTTAATTTCGCTTTTCTTCTCTTTGGGAGGAACAACTATTTCACTAGTTGTTTCTTCTCTTACTAAGCTTGGTTGCTCATATGGGTTTTGTTCTCCAAGGGCTACGTCTTTTCCCTGACTAGTTTCCATTTCCTCTGTTTGGCCTACATCTTCTGTGTTTATATTGACCTGACGAGGTTCTTCTGGAGAGGTAACCCTAGTTTGGTTTTCCTTTTCCTGAGTGGTTTGTGTCCCTGTTTCTACTTCACCAACTATTTCTTCTCATATACTCCTATTATTGGCAGATTGTTCTTCTAATTGTTCTGCGTCAACATTGGGGTTGACCGGACTTTCAAGCTGAATATATTCACTCATATTGGCCAAAATCTGGGCCAATTCCACCTCATATAATGGGTCTTGTGGTGGAATTGTGCTGGGAGTTAGGGGAAGTTCTGCTTCATCCCTCTCTTCTTCACTAGTATGCTCTGTTTCCTCCTCAAGTTCTGATTCTTGGTTGTCTCTTCCTTCCAGCTGTAAGGATTTCTCATTTTCAAGGCTAGATAATTCTAAGGGTTGGTTGCTGCTACCCTGGGGAAGAGTGTTTACGTTTTTGTGGTCTCTTTGCTATGCTGGTGGTCCTTTTTCTTTTAGGGGTAGGTAAGGCTAACCCCCTGTCTATAGAAAACACTAATTCTTCCCAACTGGTTTGATGTTGGACAAGATTGTAGCTTACTATCAACCGAATTAGACAATGATGACTTACAACCATATCTATATGTCGAGATTTATTTATGCTTTGAGCAGCGTCATGAAACAAAAAATTCAAATATGCAGGCAAGTTTACAGAGCATTTCTATTTTAAAACTGCTAGTAATTTAAGGTGGCGTGGTCTTACGACATCCTTTCTTCCATCGCATGTAATGTAGCTCTGAACTACTCTAGCCAGCTCTATCCATGGTTCTCCAAGAGATGAAGGCTGGACTCCTTAACGTTTGACAATCAGGTTCTGTCTCTCGTCCCAAAAGATGGCCATGGCATCTTCAAGCCTCAATTTTTTATGTGTCCATATGGTTCTGACTGCTGGTAGTCCAAATACCTTAGCTATTACTGTATCTGTCACTATTATTCATCTTCCTCTTACTATAGAATGATCATCCTACAAATTATGTAAAAATTCGATAGCCACAGTTTCATTGGGTCACTGTAGTCGTGTCAAATATGCGACCCATCCAGCCCTTACTAGAATTTCTTTTGCAACATCTGAAACTACTAGTGTTTGTGGCTCGCTGCATACTGATCATCCTCCCATTTTGTCTGAATTTTGCACACTATTATTTTTACATAGCAATGCACAGAGCCAAAAATGGAACAACAAACTATAAATATTGGATAATACCTTTTTAATAACATAGATACCGTTAAAGCTTACTATTATGGGGTATCATGCATCCTGGTACAACCAAATAAAAGACTGACACATATGGAAAAGAGCTTTGGAAGTCACTCGTGCCCCCTTGAAAAATGATAGGTCGCCTTTGACCAGTTAAATGGAGGAACGACGTACTGACGACAATTGTACCGTGGTGAAAAAATGGCAAGGTGTACATATTTATGACAAGATCACAAAAATATCGAGTTGTTGAAATCAATGCATTAGAATGGAAATTATGAATAAATATGGAGATGCTATGGAGTGATGTGAAAAAGGGAAAAAGACAGCTGATGTAGGTAAGATGATATGCGGTCATTATTCCACTTAAACCATTATGATTGACTTTTTAAACAATATTTCATTCATAAAAGGTTCAAAAGCAATTGGGAACATAATCTCTTTTGAAATAAAGATAAAGAAATAAGAAAAGGGTTTATAATTACTATTGATGTTTGAAACATATGACTCCAATACCATCAGAAGAGCTCTGTTGCGCACAATTGTTTATAACCTTGACAAAGTTGCTTTTTCACCCTTTGGAACCATAATCCTGTATGTATGCCTAGAAAAGTGCCTTGTGATGTCAGGATGGAGGCCATTGTGCTGGCTTGGTAACTAGACGGATCACAATGCCATTCACTGGGAAGGAGTGAAAGGTGGATAGGTCGGCTCATGATGAGACCTCCTGTTCGAAGGACTTTTATTTTTCTGATGTATCCATTGGATCATATCCCTGGTGTGGTGGCCATTCTGGGAATGCCACTTCACTACTTCCTTATGATCATGGTAGGCTGACTCATGATGAGACCCCCTATCCTCCATCTGACAAATCATAGAATTGTTAGTAAACATATATATATATATATATATATATATATATATATATATATATATATATATATATAGATATATATCTTTTTTTTTTCTTTTATATAGAACTTCCTATGTATATATAGAGGATGGCTCAACACTCCTTAAGAGTAGGGATGGTGGAAGAAGTCTGAACATATCAGTAGAAGAAAATATGCCCTTATTCTTGTTTACTAGTAATAATCAATGAGAATTATGAGAATTAGGGAAGAACCAACATGATACAAGTAATCAATCAATTTTAGTTCTTGTGAAGATAAGGACAACAAAGTAATATAGATAGTTGTGTCCTTCCCTTTTTCTAATCAATACAAATAAATCTTATTAAAGATGATAATTTTTCTTTGATTTGCGTATTCCAGTAACCTCTAATTTTGTATCCTTGCATATATTTGTATTCTTTCCTTCAAAGGATCATGAAGAGTGAAACATTATTCACAAAATGAATTCACTCAAGAAAAAGGTGTTGTTCCTTAAATGGAACAGTTGTTGTTCCTTAAGAGGAACAACAAAAAGACCACTGCACACAAAATTGTTGTTCCTTAAGAGGAATGGCAAAAAGAAAAAAAATTGTACATGAAACTGCTATTCCTTAAGAGGAACAATAGTTGTTCCTTAAGAGGAACAACAAGTAAAATAGACCCAAGTGAAAGTGCTGATCCTTTGGCGAAACAACATAAAAACAAACCGAAGCGAAACTGTTGTTGCTTAAAAGAACAACAACAAGCAAAAAAATGATGAAACTGCTGTTCCTTACAAGGAATGGCAGTTGTTCCTTAGGAGGAATAGCAACTGTTCCTTAAATGGAACAACGTAAAGCACATGCATACCAAAATGTTGTTCCTTGGCTGGAACAGATGTTGTTCCTTTTAAAGGGAACAACAACTGTTCCTTAAACAAAATAGCACCAACAAATGTAAACAGGACTTTTGTTCCTTAAATGGAACGGCTGTTGTTCCTTAAGAGGAACAACAGTTGTTCCTTAAGAGGAATAATAAACATTTAAAAACGTAAAATTGTTGTTCCTTAAATGGAACGGCTACTGTTCCTTAAGAGGAACAGCTGTCGTTTCTTAATAGGAACAACAAAAATATAAACACGCAAAACTGATGTTCCTTAAGAGGAACAACAATTGTTCCTTAAATGGAACAACAAAAATAGACCACACACAAAACTGTTGTTCCTTAAATGGAACGACTGTTGTTCCTTAAGAGGGACAAAAGTTGTTCCTTTAAGAGGAAAAACAAAAATGCAAACACGCAACCTTGTTGTTCCTTAAATGTAGCGGTTGTTATTCCTTAAGAGGAATAACTGCTATTCCTTAAGAGGAATAGCTGCTATTACTTAAGAGGAACAACAAAATATAAACACGCGCAAAACTGTTGTTCCTTAAATGGAACGGTTGTTGTTCCTTAAGACGAACAACAACTGTTCCTTAAGAGGAACAACAAAAATATAAACATGAAAACTATTGTTCCTTAAGAGGAACAGCTACTGTTCCTTAAGAGGAATGACTGTTATTCCTTAAGAGGAACAACAATTGTTACTTAAGAGGAACAAGAACTATTCCTTAAGAGGAACAACTGTTGTTCCTTAAGAGGAACAGTAAAAAGAAAACACACGCAAAAACTGTTGTTCCTTAAATGGAACGACTATTGTTCCTTAATAGGAACAACAGTTGTTCCTTAAGAGGAACAACAAAAATATAAACATGCAAACTGGTATTCCTTAAGAGGAACGATTGTTGTTCCTTAAGAGGAATGGCAGTTGTTCCTTAAGAGGAACAACAAAAAGAAAACACATGCAAAAACTGTTGTTCCTTAAATGGAACGGCTGTTGTTCCTTAAGAGGAACAACACAAAAATTAAATAAAGAGAAAAGTGTTGTTCCTTAAATGGAACAGTTGTTGTTCCTTAAGAGGAACAATAGCTATTCCTTAAATGGAAAGGCACTAAAATCTGTACAAAAAACTAGTTTATACAAGAAAATTTTAAAAAGTAAAGTTTATATACAAAATTCAAAAACAAATGAGTTGTTTACTGGATTGATGTTGAGGATGGGTTAACCTCCTCAGTGAGAATTTGCATGGTGGAGTCTTCCCGTAACTGTTGGTAAAAGGACTCCCTGGTAAGTGGTTTGTGATAAAGTCGCACTCGATGACCATTTTCTTTGAAAGAATATCTAGATCCATCAATGGTTGTCAATGTAATGGTGCCATTATCATGCACTTTTTGTATCTCATAAGGTCCTAGCCATCTGGTCTGGAGTTTTCCGAGGAAATCCTGGAACCTTGAATCGTATAGGAGTGCCCAGTCTCCTTCGTGGAATATCTTTCTTTTAATAAGGGCATCATGCCATTTCACCCTTTGATGTTGAATTAATGAAGTGCGTTGAAAAGTTGAGAGCTTGATTTCATCTAATTCATTGATTTGTTGTAATCTATTGGTCTGAGCTTCATTTAAATTCAAACCCACCTCTCATGTTGTTCTTAATGTTTGAATCTCAAATTCAATTGGGAATATGGGTTCCTTACCAAATACTAATTGATATGGTGAATATCCCATGGTGTTTCTCCATGTTGTGCGCCCACAAGGCTTCTAGCAATCTTGAAGCCCAGTCACATCTATGTGATGCAAGTGTTTTTGTAACTATTGCCTCAATTACCTTATTAGTACTTTCTACTAGGCCATTTTCCTATGGGTAGTATGGAGTTGTAATTTTTTACATAATATGGTAATTTCTCAATGTTACAGCAATCTTGTTACCTACGGATTACAGTCCTCCATCTTTATTTATGTCTCTCAGCAGGCCATATCACAAAAATAATTGAAAAATAAAATGTATTACTGAATCCTCTATAGCTCTTGGCAGCGCCTCTGCTTCAACCCATTTAGTAACATGCTCTGTTGCAACCAGTATGTATGTTTTTTGAATGGATGATGGGTTAATAGGACCAACAAAATCTAGCGCCCACCGCTTAAAAGGCTCAATTACTAATTGCGGGTTCAGAGGCATCTCATCAGATTGTCCAAGGCGTCCCACCCTTTGGCAGCTATCATAGGCTTGAACAAACTTTTTAGCATCTTTAAAGATAGTGTGCCAGTAATAACCTATTTGTAAGACTTTGTGACTAGTTCTGTGGTCTGCAAAATTTCTTCCACATGGCCCATCGTGGCATGCTTTTAGAATGTCAAACACTTCATCTTCCCGAATGCATCTTCTGATGTGCATATCTGCCCTTGTATGGAATAAGTAGCCCCCAATCCAAGAGATTCGGGTACTGTGCTACACTATTTATTTCTTTCATTAGGCATTAGGTGCTTGGGCAATTTTCCCACTGCCAAGTAATTTGCAACGTCCACATACCATGGTGCTCTAATAGTGATAGCAAATAAATGTTCATTAGGAAATTGATCCTCAACTGTTGTTGCGTCAGTTGGCTTGGAATTCATGAGAGAAAATCAGCTACATGGTTCTCTTTTCCAAGTTGATCCTTAATTGTGATGTCAAACTCCTGCAAGAGAATCAACTATCTTGTCACTCTTCCATTTGTAACAGGTTTATTTGCTATATATTTAATGGAAAAGTGATCTATATATAAAACTATAGGATATCCAGTTATATAATGTCTAAATTTATTTACAGCATATATTACAGCTAAAAATTCTTTTTCAGTCACAGTATAGTTTAATATGGTAGGAGATAGATTTTTGCTGATATATTATATTGCATATGGATTTTTATCTTCTTCTTGCCCAAGAACTGCTCCAATTGTTGTGTCTAAAGCATTAAATGAAATCTGGAATGGCAAATCCCAGTTTGGGCCCCTTAGCACTGGGGCTGTTGATACAAGCTTTTTTAGATCCTCAAAAGCACAGTCACACTTATCTATCCAAATGAAATCAATATTTCCTGTTATTGCATATAAAGGTGCAACAATCTGAGAAAAATGCTTTATAAATATTCTATAAAAACCAGAAAATCCCAAAAAACTGTGTACCTCTATTTGTGTGGTAGGGGTAGACATTAACAAAATTATCTGGATTTTAGCTGAATCTACCTGTATTCCAGCTGCTGAGATATAATGACCTAAGATGAGTCCCTCGGTCATCAACATATGACACTTTTCATGGCTCAAACAGAGCCTGGTGGAAATGCATCTTTGCAGCACTTTTTCTAATGTTTGTAATGCTGGCTCAAATTCATCCCCATAAGGTGTGAAGTCATCCATATATACTTCAAGCACCTCATTTATTAAATCTAAAAAAATGTTGAGTACAACCCTCTGAAATGTGGCAGGTGCATTGCATAGCCCAAAGGGTAAGACCCTTTAAGAAAATGTTCCCCAAGGATAGGTAAAGGTAGTTTTATCCTGATCTTCAGGGGCAATCTGGATCTGATTGTATCCCCTGAAGCCATCTAGGAAAAGAAAGAATTTCTTTCTTGCTAAAGTTTCCAAGACCTGATCAATGAATGGAAGGAGGAAGTGGTCTTTATGGGTTGCTTTATTCAATTCTCTATAGTCAACACATATCTGCCACTTTCCATTCTTTTTCGGCACCACTACTAATGGAGAGACCCACTTGTTGTCAAATATTGGGTAGATAAAGTTTACATCTAAAAGTTTTTGCAATTCAACTTTCACAATATCCTTAAGATGAGGATTTAATGTCTGTTGGGGTTGGCGAATGGTTCTAGTATCCTTTTCTATATAGATGTGGTGCGTACACAACCGGGGATCAATTCCATTCATGTTCAGGTAATCCCATGCAAAGGCTTCTTTATATTTTCTCAGGAGTTGAACCAGCTTTTCTTCTTGTTCAGTAGTCAGGTTTTTGTTAATGTTCAAAGTTTTTCCCAGCTAAATTTCTATGGTTTTGTTGTTATAAACAGAGGTGGTTGGTATTGATTAATCATGAGTATCTTTTAGGGGATCTTCTTCTACTTCATTATCGAATGCTGCTTCGATCATGTGACATTTTAGATGGGATCTAGTTTTTGGTTGGTTAATGAAGCTGTTAATGATGTCATCCTCTGTTTGGTCTTTAAATTTGAGGACATCTTCTATGGTTAGTGGTGATCTAATATTTTCAGTTAGGTATGATACAGGTTGTTTTTTGGTTTTGATTATTGTTAAACTTGGCTGGGCTGGAGGATATAAGGCTAAATTCTTTACATTGCTTCCTCTTGCTATAGTCATGTTGCCTTGTCAACAGCCAATGTAAGCATCAACAGTTGCTAGCTAAGGTCTACCTAGAATTAAGGGGTGTCCATCTAGTTGGTTTCTAGGATTGATGATCAGAAAGTCTGTAGGGTATTCCCAGGAGTCTACAGACACCATTACATCATGTAATGTGCCCTTTGGTCTGACTACTGATCGATTAGCCAACTCCAATAAGGTTGTGGTTGGGTCTAATGATGTAATGCCAAGTTTTTTACAAGTGTTGGTTGTAAGAATATTGATTGCAGCTCCTAAATCAACTAAGGCATTGGGGAAGGAGCATCCATTGATTTGCACTATGACTATAGGATTTCCTAGGTCCTCATATTTTACAGGTGCTTCTCTTCCTGATAGTAAGTCAGATAAGGTACCAACTACGTGGACAGTTGGATTTGTTGTTACTTTCCTCTTTGGATTTTTCATACATAATTCTTTGATATTTTTTGCATAAATAGGGATGTCTTAAATAGCCTAGAGGAGTGGAATTTTTATACACAATTTTTTTTAGTTCTCCCAAAAGATCAAAATTAGGATGTTCTATTGGGTGAGGTATGATCAGTCATTCTGGGAATGGTGGAGAAGAGGTGGTTCCTTGTTCGAGAGTTTTTCATCTAAGTAGATTCTCTTCTTGTAGTGTTTGTTCTATAGGTAACAAATTTTCAGTTTGAACATTTTTATCTCCCTCTAATTCTATTATATGCATAGATCTTAATTGAAGGTCATTGCACTCCCTTAACTCAGTTTTTGGTTCTGGTCCTTCAGTTATTTGCACAAATTGAATCGGTCTATTATTGGGGTCCGGGTTGGGTTGGGATGGGAGCTGTGGTCTTAAGTTGGTCTGGGGGTTTTGTTGCAATGTATAAGGTATTGGAAGTGTGGGTTGAGGGAGAGGGATCATTCCAGCTAGTTGATTTATAGTTCTTTGCCAGTTCAATTTCCAGTTTTGACTTTGCCAGGTGGATGGTGACCATTGTGTGGAATATGCATTATTTTGCCAAAATGGTGGAAAGTAAGGAAAGTTCGGCCAATTGGTTTGATTTGTTTGATTTGGCCATGGTGATATGGGGAATGGCTGCTATGACCAACTGGAGAAAGGCAGTTGATTCTGCCACATTCCATTATACTGCTGAGCATTATACTGAGGAGGATGAAAAGAAGAGGATGGATCAATGGGAATCCTTGTTTGTTGTGACTGCCACTGGCGGTGCTGATTTAGTAGGTAAATCGGTTTTGTTTCTTCTTCTGCTTCTTTGTAGACTGGTTTTAGTCCTAGGAGTGATGGGTAGCTTTCTGTGGTGTGAGCTTTCATACAAATAGCATAGATTTTGACTGTATCCAACAAGCACTCTTTGTGGCTATGTTTCTTGCTGGATCTAGGGTAGAATATCGCCAAATTTTGTTCCACTTCTGCTTGCTTTTGTTTAGCTTGCAAAATGTCCAACTACATTTTCAGAGTCCCTAGAATATTAGTTTTGAAATCTTCTAGTAGATTTCTGATTTCTGTGTGGGTTATACCTCCACCAAAGATCTTGTTATCCCTTGTGGTCATGTCACATTCTATTGGCTTTAGTCTTGTGTTGCCTCTTGAACTCTTGATACAAAAATCAATGATGTTAGCAAAAGTTTCCTAATATATGTCACCTTTACCAATAATGTTTAATGTTTCAATCCATTGTTATTTCATCCCTTTAATTAGTGTAGTTTTTAACACGTTGTCAGGCAAGGGTAAAGATGCATAAGGAGATCTCTGGAGATTGTATTGAAAGCGTTCTACATATTCCTCTAGTGTTTCACTAGGTCTTGCTATCATTTGAAATATCTCATCCTTTAATTCTCTGGATTTGCAATAGTCCTGATATTTCTTTAGAAATCATCTGATCCTAGTCGTTTATAACACCCCCACCTAACCCCATAAACCATTCTAAAGCTGCCCCTTTTAATGTGGAGGGAAATAATTTTGGTTTTTTGGGATCAGTGGTATAGTCATACCCCCATCATAATACATCAAACTCAAACATAAATGCATCTAGATCCTCTAATTTTAGGCCATGGAATGTAGGGATATTATAGAGAGGAATGGATTTCATGGGTTCATTAACCGTTGTGCCCACGATGGGATACTGCAGTGTGGAGGCTGGAGGTGTTTGCTGGTTCTGGGCCATTTGATCAAATATGTACCAATACCCTTCTGGGATTTCTAGAGAGTTATTCCTAGGATGACTAGAAGGAATAGGAATGAGCTTAACAACACTTCCCTAGTATGGGATAATGAGTGTTCCTTGTTAAACTACTACCTGGGGGGATGTTCACTCCTCAGGTTCTCCTGCTTCGTTTTGGATAAACTTAACATCACTCCCCTTATCTGGGTTGCTGAGTGTTTAAATTATTTTGAGAGGGGATCTTGGCTCTTCTATTTCCCCTGTTTCTCCTCCTCCTTCATGGAGATTACTAGAATTCCTTTCTTGTAAAGAAATTGGGCGAGAATTCTCAATTTATTGAAAATATTGCTCAGTTTCTTCCCTTTTGTTGTGCCCGTTAGCAAAGGCTGCAGATGGTGAGTCTGTGGCCCGAAGGGAGCCAATAGGTTGTCTAGAAGCAACTTTTCTAGGGCCTATTGATGGTTGAGATTCGACTTTCTTAATGATATAGCCTATGAAGGTTGATCGACCAAGGGTCACTGATCCCTTAGCTTTGTTGGGTTTGGGTAGTGGTTTTAGATTATTTTCAAGTTTTTTCTTCTTAGTCATACACACAGCTCAAATATTTATTTCTACCCTAAGTTCTTTAACAATCCTGCTAGAAGGTGGGTGGGGGAGCAGGGCTTTTACATGCTCCATACGCAGGTTCTTACCTTCCATTTTTAATACCCAACTCTTTCACAACATGCACCCATTAGATGCACACTACTCTTTAGAAATGGCTACACTCTCCCCGGCAACAACGACAAAATGTTGAGATATAAAAGGTGTCTTTTTAACTCCTAATTATCTTCACATTAGTTATCAATCCGAGCAAGATTTTCTATTTCAAGAGTGTACACCGTTTGTGGTGCCTATTTACTCAAGAGTAATGTTTCTAAATTGTAGTACAATGCTTTCAAATACAAGAGTGAACGGATGCTTTAAATAAAACTCACTTGCAATTAAAGGAAACTCAATGCTCTGAAACTAAATTATTTATTCAACAAAGTAACAACAATTATCAGTCAATGATACAGTAGCAATAACTCATTCCTTGTTTAACTGATGTAAACTAAATCAAGCATAAATAATATCCTCAATCTGAGATCTTTGATAATAATAGCCAATGTTCTTTACAGTTGTTGATCTCACACACACCACACTAAATAACCAATTGGAAATGGAAATGAATTAAATCAATATTGCTACTGCGACTGATCGAAATGAGATAATTATGCTAACTATAAGAATGCTAAAATGCAAAACCTAAATGATTGTAGAAAGTAAATGAGTAGCAACACTATATAATAGAAATGAACAACAAAACTTATGTAACTGCAATGAACAACAAAGCTAAGTTACTAAAATGAATAGTGAAGCTCTGTAATTAAAATGAACAGCACAACAATATACTTGCAAAAAGCAATGATCTTGTTATGAAGGAAATGAACAACAACACAATTCAATTACAACATATAAAATAGATCAATTCATTAAGTCTATAAATACGAAATAGTAAAGCGATGCGACTACAATAGATAGAAATGAAACCAAACCATCACACGACAAACATCATAAAGGGATGATATAAGAACAACAAGCGAATCCACCAAGGCTAGGCCATTAGCTGCTAGTGAACACCGCTGGATTACTTTAGTATGAAAGAAGGAACAACAGCTATAATATATATTAATCATATGCAAAATGGTTACAGCTAGTTCGTACTCTATTTCAACAATGAGAGTCGATGATCAAAGTAAAAATACAAAAGTATTTTTTGAATAATCTCCCCTATTCTTTACAATTGTTGTCCCTTTTATAATGGTCAAGTGAATAAAATAGTAACAGCAGATAGAATAGTAACAACGATCCCTCAGGATCAAGAGATCCTGAGAGATCCGCTCAATATTCCATCCTCAGTTAGTTCCTTGTCTTTTGTGCTGATGCTATGATCTTCTCTATCCTTATCCATAATTGTGCGCTCCATCCTTGGCTTGCTTCCTGTACGCTGCTTCCTAGTGAAGGAACAATAGTTACTCCACTTTGTCTTTTCCCTTCTCTCGGGTAGGGAATGGTAGTTTTCCCATTTCATCTTTTTCCTACATGAGAAAAGACAATAATTAGCTAAATTGTAATAATAAATAGTTCCCTAGTTTTTACTATAATCCTTTGATATATGAATATCTTTAGAACATAAAGGGGATATAATTAAAGGAAAGGATGATGAAATAAATGGAAAATTCATACCTTTTTCATAGCTCAACAACATGAAAAGTATATGGGAACACTCTCATCGAACGGTTACACATTAGACAACACTAATACAGACTACATTTTGATGTACCTCCACGTATATTTTGGAAGTCCCCACTAGGTTGCTATCCTGCCATAGGTAACCTAGTCGACTGGCTTGCACACGGATATACCAAACATAACAACCGGGAAGATTTCTTGCACGTACATAAATCCTTGGTTTACTAAGGTGGTATATTGCAGTTCAAAGTGACTTGGTAATCCTAATTTTCCTAGTTAACCCTTTTTTTTATTTTGTCTTTAATTTCTAATATCAATTAATTTACTGCGGAAAAACATCCTCACAATGGAACAAATCCTTATTTGATATTAAGTTGAGGGAATTGGCGACAATTCCCTATTCCAATAGTCAAGAAAAACCCTTTGAAAGGAATCCTTGTCCTTTTCATTCTTTTGGAAATATTAGTGCTCCTTATATGGCAACGTTGTCCCTTCCCAAATTTACCATTGGTTTTCTAGTTTGGTTGTTTTTGACCCCTATGGTTCTGAATGTCCAAATTTATTCTCAACCAAGTTCTCTTCCACTTGAACAACATCAACCTCAGGTTGATCCTAAAGATGACCCTTCACCTTCTTCACCTATTTTTTCTTCATCCCTTTCTTCCTCCTCGCCTAGTGAAAGTCTTGATTCTAGTAAGTAGGAAGCTAAGAAGAAGAAGAAATGGATGAAGATGAAGAAGCAAAATAAGTAGGGGAGAAACCAAGCAACCATTGCTACCAATGAAAATAGTATGGAAAAAACCTTCCAATAATCCTCGTAAAGTAAAATTACCTTGCATGCTTTGTAAGGGTGATCACCTTCCTAGAAATTACCCTGGTATTCCATAAGTATTAGAAGTTTGATCCACAGACTCACATCAACCTTTTTCATTAGCTACTTGAGATAATTCTAATGACAAACCATTGACCAGTGGTCATAAGGTTCATAGGAAGAAGGGTAAAGTTAAGTTTCCATGTAATTTATGTGAAGGAAATCATCTAATTCACCTTTTCCTTTATATGGGTGAAGCATCCAAATTTTTGGGAAATCTTACTATTTCCCAACTGCAACTTCTGGTTGGCTACCAGAAGCTTTCCCCTAATCCTCCACTAGTTGATGTAGTGATTGATCAGAATTTGTCTCTAGTCATTCCCACTTTCTCTAAACGTGAATCCCATGATTCCATTACTGATCAACCATCGGTTGAGAAAATGGTCGACTCAATTCCACCTTTAGTTGATCGTACCTTTTCCATAGAGAGTGAAGTTAATATCAGTCAGGTACTTCTTATTTCTTCAGGTTCCAATGAACTCGGGTTCAATCCTCCCATTCCAATGACACAAGGGGAAAATTCTCCCATTCGAATAGCATGGGAGGGGGGGGGGGGAATCGTCCCATTCCCATATAATAAGGGAGTAGTTCCTCTAATCCCATTACACAAGGGGGTAGTTCTCTAGTTCGCACAACAGCTCCTCCAAGTAGTATGGTCACTTCCTTTGATTTGAGTTGACTAGCAAGATATTTTATTCCTCCTTACATGCCCTTCTAGATCATAGTACAAACTTATAATATGGCCATATTTGGAAGAGTCATAGATGCACATTAGATGAAGGCACATCTATTTGCATTCTTTCCTCAAATACTTGGTAGGCTTTAGGTTCTCTACAACTTGTGCCTATTACCTAGAATCTATTAGATTTTAACAAAGTAACCAATCAACCATTAGGGATCCTCCTCAGTTGCCTATTACTTTGGGAGGAAAGTCTATCTATATTAATGTTATGGTAGTCCAAAGCCCTTTGGATTTTAATTTAATCCTTGGGCATGACTTTTTTTATGACATGGGATCTCTTGTCTCTTCACTCTTTCATGTGATGTGTTTCCCGCATCAAGGATGAATCATGACCATTAACCAACTTTCATTCGTTGGTCATAATTTGACTCCCAATCAACTAACATCCCTAAATGGTCCTATATAAAAGTGGTATCTCCACTACCATAGATTAATTATGTGGTAACCTTTCCATACATTTGTCTATTAATGATCTAGTAGGTGACGTAGTGCATTGTGTACTGGGAGCACTAGCACTTGATATTTCCCTTAGATCATTTGATAGGTATCCATTACATAAAAATTTTCTCCCATTTGATGAGAGCCTCTTGGAAGCCATGGCCTCCCGAGGGCCATGAAACAAGGTTCCCGGAGCATAGTTCATTTTCTTGTGTCAAGCTTGTTAAAAAATGAAACAAGATCCCAGAGTAGAGTTCCTTGTCTTGTGTCAAGCTCGTTAAAAAATGAAACAAGGTCCCTTGAGCATAGTTCTTTTACAGAGTTAAGCTCATTAAAAAATGAAACATATCCCTTCCAATTTGAGTCTTTGATTAAATATTGTAAATTCCTAGTCGATTCTATGAGCCTTCATTCCATCGAGTTCTTAGTAACTAGTAGTCTACTTAGGTGAATGAAATGAAGCTTGGGGGGAATGTCCCTAGAATTTCATTATTATTGTTGGGGTAGGAAAACTTATATTAATCATAGTTTTCATTTGTTTCAAGCTTGTGTAAAAATGAAACCAATCTCAAGAATATTTTTTCCCTTTTCCAAGGTTGTGTAAAAGTGAAACTACTTTCAAGTACTCTCAAGCATAGTTTTCCCTTGTTTCAAGCTTTTGTAAAAATGAAACCATTCTCAAGCATAGTTTCCCATGATTCAAGCTTGTATAAAAGTGAAACCATTGTCATCCTATCCTTTGTGAATGTTATTTTTATCAACCTATTTTTGCCAGATGAGCCTTGGTTTTCTCTTTCCATCATCACCGTTTTCTTGGTCAAGCATACTCTTTCACTTGGTTGTTTTACCCTTTCCTGAGAAACTGTTGCAATGAGTGGTCTTATTAGCCAACCTTGACCTTTGCGTGTTTTGATAAGTTCCATCATGACCAGAACTAGTTTCTACCTTTTATACCACTCGTTCCTCTAGGAGGAGTTCTCTTTCATCTCTTTTCAGACTCTCAAAACATGAAAATATTGTCGAGCACTAGCCTTTTTGAACTCGCTAAATTAAATTAAAATAAATCTAATCATTATAATTTTAATCCTTTTCTAAATTGGGATAGATATTTAAAAAAATGAAATACCTTAGTCAAACATGGATGAGAGGTACTTTTGAGTATTGTTTTCTACCTTTTTAGACTCAAGAGACAATTTCACGAAAATGAAACTTTGGACTTTTCTTTTCTTTCCTCCTTTTCAAACTTGCTAAACATGAAATAGAAGTCAAGTTACACCTTCGTTGGACTCGTAAAAACATCAAACAATGATGGAATTGTCGAACATGATGCGAACGAATCACTCCTTCTTAGGCTTCATTAAAAATACTCAGAGGGATTTATCTGAAAGATGAACTTATATATTAAGCATATGTTATCCTCCTCAAGATTTTCAAAAGGGGAAAATATGGTACTAAACCTATTAATGGAAGTGAGTCGCTCTTGAACATGAAACCCTTTCACTTCATCTCTTTGACTCTTAGGTTGGGAAATATGCTTGCCTCTTTGGTTCATCACACCATACCAAAGCCTCTGAATTCAATTTTTAGTCAATGCTACTTACTCCATAAATTGATACTGATATTTTCAAGAGAAGTCATTCAATTGATTTATGCTATGATACTCTTAAGACTTCATTTCATGTCTATCATTCCTAAACTAGTTCCACATCAACATCATTTTGTCTCAAATATTTATACTCATTTCCTATTGTTGATGAGGGATAAATCAAGGCCCTCTTGCAATGGGTCACTTCTTGTCGACATCAGCTCATCATCCAGGAAGTTGACTTATAAAATCCCTTTGGTACCTTGGAGCTTTCATAAATCAATGGTAAGTTTCCTTACTCTTGACCACAAGTTCTCATCTTTGGTCATCAACCGAAAGATTCTATGTGGTGTTCGACTTCAAATTATTCATTGACACCATAGATATTATACTATAGTACCTTGATAATGATTAACACCATCACTGTTTTCTCTCATGTCTGTTAATGGCTTATATAATTGGTTGGTAATTAGATGGTGTCTATCATGTTTGACTCTAGCTCATATATTCTCATGGCTAGACTCATACATTGAATTATCAAGTGCACGAGATGGAAGATCATGGATCTAGTTTCATCCATCCAGGATGTCATTTAAGGATTAATACAAGATTACAAAGTATTATGGCTATGACCATATAAAAAAATCATCCAAGCATGGGTCCACTCTCTATCATCAGTGGACATGACTTCTTGATCATTTTACATGTAATGTTATATTATGTGATGAGCATGTGTATACCTCTCTCAATAGTGATATCACGATTAAATGTATTGTAAGAGATGATGATCTTGACTAGTTGTTCTTGATACACACTTGTCACAAGGTAAAGCACTTTAGTCATCACTATTGCTTCTGACTTTGTATTTAGGGGGTAATATGTTACAGGACATTTCGTCACATCTAGTCAATAGGCTTTCAAACTGGATCAATCAATATCCATGAAGATGTTGTCATCATCCCTTCAAAAAACCCTAATCATGACCTCTCAAAAGAGTCTAAGTTTTTGGGATAAATTGCTCAAAAAGATTGTTTTTAGCCCCAACACACATTGTCTCCTTAACCACCTGTGTTTAGTGCATGTTGCATGCTTATGCACCTACATTTATATTCACTTGTTTCTCCCTTCTGCTGGTGCACTGATTCTAGAAATTCAAGAAAAATAAAAAATATTTTTGAAGCTTCCTCCTCCAAAAGCTTCCAAAGTAGTTTAACCATTTACCATGGATAAAAAATTTGAATCCTAGATTAGAGACCTCATCTCTTATCCCTTGAGCTCATCCTCCCACCATATGTGGATCTTAAGCCTAAATTAGTAATTGGATAAGAATTCTTGAACTATCAAACTCCTATAAATTTATTACCTCCCGTAACGTCTAGGTTGGATTTTGGAGATTAATAGAACCCTTATGTTGCTGATTTGAGCCTAGAGGAATCACCATATTCATGCATTAGGATTGATGTTGATGTGTCCTTTGTGAAAAGGAAGGAAAATTCAACTTGGGGAGACATATACAAAATAAACTACTATTTATGGTTGTAAAACCTCCCCTATATTTGTTAATACAAAGAGTATCGTGTTTTCCTATATTTGTTGTGTTATGTTTGCACTCATGTATTTCGATGTGATGCTGATTCATTGAATAGAGATTTTAGATTATTCTACGTGGATGTTGTGGATCCTTTTCTTGTTTTAGTCATATGTGCAGTTTCTAATTATAGCACTAGGATCTACAATTGGAGCTTACAAGTGAGGAGGAAAGGAAATATTGCTTCTTATTCCAGGTAGGCTTCTTTCCCATTCTATAATTTATCTAAAGAAAACTTCATGACTTTTGTCTTATGTTGTTCTAGGTTAGACCACTAGACCTATGGAATTCACCTTTGTCAAAAATCGTGAAATTTCTGCATAACAAGGATAATATCATCTCCTTGTTCAGTCCTAGAGGGAGCTACCCCTAGAGTTTAGATGATCAACATCTTCAGTTTGAAAGTGAAAGAAAGAGATGATGAGGACTTACTTGTCATTAGAATTATATTGATAAATTTTGTCAAGATGATTCACACTGAATAAATTGCAATAAATTCCCCTTCATATATAGATTTGATGGATCTTATGATGATAAGGAAGTTAGATTAATTCTCTATATGTAGCATGAGCCAGATAAAGCTTGAATGTGTATATTGGGTTACTAATAACCATATGTTGAGATATCTACATGAAACTATCATTCATGGACTAAGACACACTACCAGAGACTTGATGGATGCACTGATGTTGAGAATGTTGTTGGCTGGAAGAGAAAATCTATGTGTTGCCTTAAGTCTTCCCTAGTTTCCTTGATGATTTCCTAGCATAAAAAAATGTTTCTTTGAGAGGTAGTGTGCATTGTTACTTGCATGGCTGGTTGCAAGTAATTATGGTTGAGAAATCTCTTTGGAGAGATTTTTGAGCATATGTTGGGCATGAATCTAATATACAGTGACATATTATGAGTTTCGATATGTAAAAACTGATGTGCTTCATGACAAGTTCCAATACATTAGGATATGGTGTAGAAAGGAACTATGATACTCCATCACATTTTGATTGATGAGCATGCAGAAAATTAGATATTTATGTTATAAAATGTAAGCTTGTGGCTGAACTGATACTCTCTAGGTTTCATGGGCTATGGCCAGGACTAACAACTGTAAGCCTAGGAAAGTCACTGATGAGAAGAAGATGTCTCATGATGATTGAGGACATCGAGCTATGCTCTTCCCCCCCGTCTGAGCTCCCAGGGAGAATAATTGAGCTAGAGAGATCTCGAGGTTAGGGGATATTTTGAAAATAGGATGGTTGTGATCCTTACCCCTTGCGATAATCAATACTTCCCCTATTTTCTCCATAGGCTATGTGCGATCCTTCTAATTTATGGAAATTTGGGTATCTCCACCTATCATGTTTTGGACTAGACATAGTATACCATAATATGCATCTTATCCATAAGCTGGGCTTGTTGGGATTGTTCCTCCCCATCTATCCAATAGGTTGATATTGCTTAATATGGTTTTGATCCTTACCTCTCATGGCATGTACTATCCCGCTTAAGTGATGGGATGTACGTGTTTTACCCCTTGATTCTTGAGGATAAAATTGGGAAGATCAGAAAACATTGGGATGGATGTGATCCTTACCTTTCATGCCAAGTGGTATCTTACCTATTGATAGACAACATGAAGGTTTTGATCCTTTCTTAGTATGTTGTATCCCCATTGTCACTAGAAAATATGTAGATGTGATCCTTACCTTTCATGGCATGTGGTATCTCTCATGTTGATTAAATAGCGTGATGATTGTAATCCTTGCCTCGTAAGTTGTATCTCACCTATTGTTGATCAGATATATAGGGTGGAAGATTAATCTCCCCTACTGTCTGTGAATATAGGGTGGAAGATTAATCTCCCCTATTGTTCGTGAATGTAGGGTGGTAGTTGGGTTCCCCTATGATGATTCTTCTTCTTTAGTTTGAGACATCATTGTTCAGATAATGATCAAAGGAGAGACAAGCTAAGATGAGATGTGTTGAGTTGGATAACTTGTTGATATAGCTAAGATGAAATCCATAAAGCTTGACCTAGAGACTAGTAGGATTTGGAGGATCAATCTCCCCTACTGTTGGATATGGATTATTATTTTATGATTTTATATGAGATGAGATGAGACGTGAGGAAACCAATTTGTATATCTAAGATGAGATTTTTAATGTAGATGTAAATTCCTCCTTAGATGAGAGGGAGTGTTGAAATTTGGGTAGATTCGGGATGAATTTCCCCAAAGGAAGCCCAAATCCCCCAAATAGAATTCAAAAAAATATTATTATTATTTTATATGACACAAAAGGAAATTGTTTGGGCAAGAGATTTACAAATTATGTTAAATGGAAATTAAATTTGAATTCCCCACCCATAAATTAAATTTTGGCCTCACAAATGGAGACCCCATCAAATTATATAAATTAGCAAGACTTGTCTCATTCATGGTCATATAATGAATCATATGGTTCAAATAATTTAATCAGAGGCTTGATATTTTTTTGTATGGTTCACATATTAATGTGTCTCATAGATTTTGTTATGAGGTTCACGTTATTTTTTATGAGGTTCTTACAATGACTTGCACATTGGGGCTTGCAATTTCTATGCATCATATTATTCCCTGAGCTTGCATGTATTTAATGTGATTCTCAGCGGCATGGTATCGCTATGATACATAGTGGGATTGGTCTCCATTTCAGTGACATTGCTTTACTTGATAATTACAATATCTTTTTTTCTCGTTGACTGTGCATCTATGGAGGTCACATCAATATGTAGTTCACAATTCTAGTTACGTCTAATTCCACTGCTACACTACACACACACACATACACACAAATTATATAGTTATTTAATATATATATATATATATCTTATATATATATATATATTATTATATATATATATATATCTTATCTATTATATATATATATATATATTATTGTGATTTGATATAGTGGTACACTATATATATTTGTGATTTTCTATAGTGCTATGCTCGCTCTAGTGTGGCATGTTAGTTATAACATGGCTCACTACAGTGATAAATTATATGGTACTTCTCTCTATTGATATTATGACATCACATTTGTATTGGTGACATCACATTGTGGCTTGTACACTCATGACCTGGATAGTGCATTCACATATGTCTTGTGGATCTCATGAGTCCTTAGTGGCATTCCCTATATATATATCTATATTATATATATATATATATTATATATATATATATATATATATATATATTATATATAGTTATATATATATATATATCTTATATATATAATCTAGATATATATATATATATATATATATAGTGATGTAGCAACACACACACACACATATATTAGCATCATAAATATCAATTGAAACACCCTTGTCATAGTTTCATAGTGGACTCTTAGTATATCATTCAACTTGTATTATTCTAGGGCTCACATATTTCACTATGGCTCATTGATGTATGGTAGACAAGATATGAAGTATCACTGTAAAATATATATTTACTAACTTTGACACTTTGGATGACCCTAACTCTGGTAGATAAGACAATGAACTTTGAATAAGACAGTTATCTTGAATTTGATAGTAAGCATGTATATTATAGGAACCTTGCACTTACAATATGAGACATGTGACAGTGATTAGGATGCGATTCAGGTGGTAGTGACCCTTGGATAGTTATCTCACTCCTATGATGATGATGCCACTTATATTTATGACAGGGATATTGTTTCTTGTAGTGATATGGCCGCAATTCTTTATATCATTCAGTTCACAAGCAAAGTTGTGAACTGACTTGGGTTGGCCCATGGAGGCTTAATGCAATTGATGGTGATATCTCATTCTCATTGTACTTTGTATCTCAACTGAATAATTGATAAATATCTAATAGAAGAAGAATTTGGATGGACTTTCCCCATTGTGGAATTTTCCCGTAGTATCTGACCTAAACCCTGGTGTCCCCTTTATGTATGTTTTTCTTATATTATTCCTTTATGTTCTGCTTTAGTGTTTATGTTATTTTTCTTTCTACATAATTTCTAATGATGTTAAGATGTTAATGGGTGAATGTGATATGTAAATAATGAAAAGTTAAAAAATGCAATTATTTACAGCAAAGAGCAATCTAGCCCTAAGAAAAAATTAACACATCCTTATATTCATGTTCCTCTTTTGAGCTCTTGACAGTGTTGGGGTATAAGGAGCATTCTATCTGTGATGGTGGAAAATGCCTTATCTTCTCGGTGAGTTTCTCAAATTTCACTTCTACTTTTGCAAGTGACACTTTTTCTTTCTTTTGCTCTTACATGCATCACTTTTACTTTCTTTATCTGTTGTAAGTGTCACTTTTTCCAACTTACATTATTGCATGTGTCAATTTCACCATTGCATGCATCACTTGTGTTTTCTTTTGAGTTTTCATGTGTCACTTTCACCCTTGCATGTACTGCTTTATTTTTTTTTTCTGATGGCACACTTTATAGAGGTAGCTCTAGCATATTCTATTGTATTAGTTGATGATATTTCCAATTAGAATATGCATTGGACACTTTCCCATGGAATAACACATCTTTTGATTACAATTGACACTTATGGTTCCACTTGTATTTTAAGTGTCACAGACTTATGTTTTAACTATCACACTTAGAAATAAGTGTCACTTTGTTGGCGTTTCAATCTACATGTGTTAGTGATAACTACTATACATTTTTTACCTTGTATTTTATGACATGCATATGTCTCACCTCTGTTTGGGACTTGCTTTATTTCCTTTCTCTCTCTTGCTCCATTGATCCCACAGCCATTTTGGAGCTCGACTTAGTCCTCATATCAGGTGCAAGTTATGAAAGTGCTAACCCTCCACTAGATGATGAGCACTGCTCATTCATAAGGCTCATTGATGAAACCTTTACCTCCTGAACTTGTGCATTGATCCTTTCTTATGGAAAAATCCTACTATTGCACATTGATTACCTTCATAGCATAGTCAGTGAACCCTTGATGCTTTTATTTCCTCACTACACTAAGCCTTGATAAGTTCTACCCTCTATTTTGCATTAAGCAATTATAGATGATGGTAAGGACTTCCTTGCCTCCTTGTAGTGACCAATTGCACAATAAAAATACTCCTTTCTTTTCATTGTGTGGTGAGAATCCCTATGGTACAATGAACTAAATTTCTACTACTTACACCAACCAACTTCACAATCCCTTCACCAAGTGATCATATTACTACAAATTGCATAGTTCTAGTGGATAGTAAGTCCATCTCTAGTTCATTGCAACCCTCAACTGTGAAATCTTGGAATCTGCTCCTCAATCGCTACACACTATGCTATTACAGTGCCTAGTCTTGCCACTCCTATTGAATAAAACCCCTCACTGCATAGTTTCCTTGTCTTGCCTCGCCTAAACTACACATTGCATAGTTCTAGGGAAAAGTGGGGTCATCCCTCAGTAAATGTGAAGCTAAAATGTGAAATACCTACCTCCTCTTCCTTGAGCATTGCGCACTGTACTTTCATAGTCAACAAGCTCATCACCCTTGTCTCCTAGACTTTTCCACTTCACAAAACCTTTGAATATCCTCTCCTTATTGCGCATTTCACATTTCCAGTGGAAAACATGGTCATCACTTTGTCACTACTAAGCTTAATTGTGTAATTTCTAGTCTGTCTCTCTAAAAACCCTTGCCCATTATCCCATCACACTCAGTATATTGTATGAACAAGTGTAGATAGAATAGGTGATTATGGTACTGATGTGTCTTTTCATGAGTGAATTCATTTGTAGGTGATATCATTGTACCATGACAAGATGATGTCAAAGGGTTAGCACAGAGAGGTCACAAGGGGGAAACCTGTCGATACGGGACACATAGATGTTATAATGAAAGAGTAAATGAGTCTTGGACCAAGACAAAGAGATGGAAAATCATGTGGAATTAGAAGGTTCCAACACTCATGTATACCCTTTGGAGGGTGAAGGTGAAGTACAAGAAAATATCCATCATGAATAAGTCAAAGTCATAGCAAAAAGGGGAAGAGCTTGGCATTGATGAAATGTCACCACAAAAGTCATATGTGCCAATGTATTTTTCCACAATTTGTGGAATGAAATGTTGTATTTTCAGATTAATGAGAAAATTTTATATGTCTGGAAGCCTAACGGTACCACATGGAATGTGAAAAGTCACTAGAAATTTCTAAAGTCACGGAGAAGCTCAAAGGTCACATAGGAATATGAAAAGTCATAGTAGAAGCCCAAAAGTCATGGGAGGTTGAGAGTCACCTCATTTATTATAAATATACCCTAATAGATGAAGAGAGAGTACTTTGGAATTTTCACCTTGGCTTCTCTTGCATGGCATATGAGAGAAGAACATTCTTTAGAGGAACAAGTGGCGACTTAATGATCCACTATTGCGGCTAGTGTGGCATCATTGTAATCATGTACCTTAGAACTTTCACTTAATATATGAAGCTCTTGGAGAAGACACAATTTCATGCATATATCGTGAATTATTGTGAGACTATTCTTTCATTATTTGTGGTGTATGCTTATTTTAACATATACTAATGACAATGAACTATTTTGTTGGCTTTGGTATGCATCTTGTTGAATGTGCATTGTTATTTTCTTTTATTATCATTTTTATATTGTGAAATATTTTGTAGGTTAATAGACAACTCTTTCCATGCTCTTGTGTGTCTCATTTAGGATATTACTATTAATTTTCTTCTAGAGGCTCACTCTATTTTTCCCTTCCGTGAAAGAACCTTATATACATTACAAATTTCATCCCTCACATGGTCAACTTACTTGCTTTTTTCAAAGGTTGTTGCATAATAACTTATGTTGATAATTGCATCTGAGAAAATCCCTAAGAATAATGGTGGATGGACCTATTACCTGAATGGGGCTCCTACTCCAAATGGTGTGAGGTCAAGTTGGGACTTCATACTAGGGATACCCCCATTGTTGGTAGATTTCTAGCACTGCCAACAACTTCCTAAGGTATTTCTTCCTTCTACTTCTAAAAATCCAATCCAAATAGAGATGTCTAACTAGTTCCACTGATCTAAGCATAGATAGCTCAAAAATACATTATGCCCAACCACTAAAATAGTCTTTATAGAATCCTCAAAACAGAAATAAAAAAGTTGTCTACAAAGGAAGAATATAAATAGTCCAAATTTGCGAAGAATAAGAAGCATATTGTTGAAAAGTGGGGTAGCTTTGGGAAGAATTTCTCCAAAGGGAAACTCTCCTGCCCCAAAGGAAAACCATCTTGACAAAAATTCAAATTTATGAAACATTAATATGATTATTTATATTGGGAAATCAATTATTAAAGATATATATATTATGATGAGAAAAATTCCAATTTTTAGTTTTGTTTTCCCACCAAGAATTCAAGTCGACTTCATTATGATCATGTCTGCCTCCTTTATCAAAGGGTCACATTCAAGTTTAAAAGAAGAACCCTTGACCTCATTTCATATAGTTTATTCTCCAATTTTTTAGTATCTTTCTTTTGAGGCTTGAGTTTAAGGATCTATGGTTCATATCTAAGGGTTAGATTTATTTTTTATGGGGTCAACATACATGTTTTCTCTACATCTTGAAAATTTCCAAATGACATTATATTTCACTGACTGGTTATCTTTAAGGATTGATATACACAGTGTTCTACACTTCCACAAGGTATTTCACAACCTCATAGTGACTCACACATGATTTTGGCTTGTTCTTAACAATAATGGCATTGCTTGACTACCATGATGGCACCACTTGACCTTAGTGACTCAACACTTTGTATCCTTTGTGATAAGTTTTATTGTTATGTGGAATGCTTTTTTATGTGGATTTGAATGTATATTGTGGCTTCACATTATTATGTGGCATCACTTTGTTCTGTGGCTCGATTGTATACCATGGCTTCACCTTGATATGTGGTTTTGTAGCTCCTAGAGACATGTTGGATGTGGAGCCTAATTATCTTTTGTATTTAAAGGCTTCAGCCAGATGTATATCCCAAGAAGATGTAAAATTGTCATGTAAAAGTATAGTAATTTCTAGTCAATTTGGGTCGTTCATTAGGTGGATATTTGACAGCAGAAGTTATGTTTAATTTAGTTTTTTTGCCCTAGAAGGCAACCCCTCACTATATACGAGGGAATTGTACTGTGTCTATGTATATCTGTATTCTTAGTGAGAAAAAGAGAGGATATTGAGAGCGAAGAGGGAGTTACATCAGATCTGCTGTAGGTTGTATCTCTTCAGTTTGTTGGATAATATAAAAGGAAGGACTGGTTGTTTCTCCATGGACGTAGCCCAAACTGGGTGAACCACGTATATCTGTGTCTCTCTTTATGCATTTTCTGTGTTAATATTTGTGCAATATTTTATGTGTTCCAACGCTCTGTGATATATAATTTTCTAACAAGACAACCCCTTCATTGAGGAGAGGTAAGTTCCTAGGACATCTTAGTCTCTCTTGAAGATAAGTCAACACAACTCAAGATATGAATGTAAAATGACTTAGATGTGTTAGCACTTGAGATTTCACCTAGGCTGAGATAGACAAACCTCAAAGCTACATCAAACCATTTCACCTCGTAGCTAGCCCTACGAGGTATGAGAAGGCTCTCTCGGGTCAAACTCAATGGATTTTTCAATAGGATTAAGTTGACCAATTAGAAACAATGATTTTAGGCTAGTAAACTGATAAGGAGGGTTGATTTAAAGTTTTTTGGGTTTTTGGTGGCAATTGGAGGGAGTGCA
>APFE030925035.1:23206-41700 GCA_000404065.3 Pinus taeda
AAAATTTATAATTGTTGTTATATAATTAACACAATCTTATTGAACTTAAGTAACTTTACTTTAGATAATAATAATATTTTAATAAGTAGAAGGGTGTCAAGAAATCACCATCTAATAGTTAACTTAGATGTGATTGACCATTTTCTCAAGTACTCCATGACAATGTTTTCATTAATTAGAAAAATGAGATTAAAAGTTGCAATGCAGTATAATCCTTTCCTCTACTATTAGTTAATTGATCAAGTCAATGGGGGGTCCATGTTTTGTTGTTATTTGAGAATGCTTTGTTTCAGTAATCATTTCTAGCATATGTTGTTATTCCCTCTTTCATACCTCCACATTGCACATAATGAAAGGAAATTGTGCACATATTTCTCTACACCTCCGCACTCTGCACATGTGGATACCCAACAATATGTCTTAGAATTGTGACAAAATATTAATATTTGCATATTATCTTGCCACTATTAGCGTTGATACATTATGAAAATGAGAAGGTGTAGATTCATACATTTTATGGAGCTTGGAAATTCATATTGAGAAAATAGTGAATGAATTTATTTTGCGCCTCTGTACTCACGGATGTTAACACTCCACATAATGAAAACTTTGTGTCCACAATGAAATAATCCTTCACACAATCAAAACTTCTTTTGCATATCCACAGTCTGCATAATTAAATCTTTATCCACTACCTCAACATTTGGTACAATGAAAGTTGAAATATATCCATTACGCAATTACTTCGAAGAGCTAGAGCTTCCAGTGCATCTTTGCACATGTGGCCGCCCAAAAATGCATCTTAGAATTATAATGGAATATAAGTAGGAAGAGTTTATCTTGGTATTCACAACTTTTGAATACTATGTAAATTGGTATTTACGACACAATACTCATACTCATTATTGAATATGAAATGAAGCGTATTTTTAATGTGTGTGAGGAAGAGGTGTTGTGTGGGAGAATGAGTGTGTAGATAAGATAAAAAAACCTTCATCGAAATTGTTCTTACCTAAGAAATAAGCTTGCATGGTCATAGATTTGTGTGGAGGGGAATGTGTCAGGAGGTACAGATTCATACATTTTTCAGAGCATAAAAGTTCATATTGAGAAAATACTAAGCAATATTATATATCAATTTCTTTCACACGTCTGCAGTCATGCATGTTTTCATTTTGTGTAATGAAAAATTTGTACCCACAATGAAATATTCCTTCAGACAATCAAACCTTTGTATCTCTGCATTTGGCACAATGAAAGGTGAAATCCTAGATATGATAGAGAAATTATGGAAAATAAGTGCATACTTAGAAATTCATATTAAGCAGTTGGATTAAATCGAGGTGAGTGAAACATTCAACAATGATTAGATATCAATTTATTCCGCACTTTCACATTCACACATATTTACACAATGAAAGCTAAATTAACATATTCACACTAAGAACAATGAAATATTTTGTTTTTCTTCAACATTTAAATAATCGACCAAGAGCAAGCATGCAATGCATGTAAAAAAGTATAAATATATAAAGCTGTAAAGTAAATTGTCATTTTCATAACAATTCTAAAAGCAATGAAAACTACAAGAAAGTAGTGACATGGAATGTGAACAGCCATTCTTCCGAAGAGAATTTCCAACACATTCTTCATACTCAATATCAGAAGTAGCCATATAAATTTTCCAAGAGCATGATTAAAACTCTAGTTCCAACTTCATGTAATGAAAATCGCGAGGCACCAATTTTAGCACTTAGCAATATTAATATTTGCATAATGTTGTGCGAAGTGTAGACATGTGAATTGATACATTGTGTGGATCTTGGAAATTCATATCAATAAAATACTAGGCAATATTATATATAAGTTTCTCATCTTTGTACTTACGCGTCATTTCATTTTGCATAATGAAAATTCATACCCTTAATGAAATTATTCTCTGCATAATGAAAGATTTCTTTGTATTTGTAGATACACCACAGTGAAATCTAGCTTCCTACCTTTGCTTTAGTCACAATGAAAGATAAACTTTGTATTGGTTTCTTTAGCAGCTCCGCAGTCATACATCTGTACACTTCAAACAATGAAAGCTTCGTCTGCGCATTAAAATATTCTTCTGCATATCTACATTCCATACAATGAAATATTTCTCTACATTCACAGAATGAAAGCTTCCTCCATACATACGAACTCTGCATATTAGTAGAATGGAATCTTTCTTTGTGTTCTATAGGATAAAATCTCCATCTGCATCTCCACAGTCCACATCTATGTGAGCATTGTTTTCTTTAAGTATATTGTTTCAATAAATTTGATTTACAAAACTTGATGATAACGTGTTCAAGAAACCTGAATAATGAAACTGTAGTAAATATAAAAACAAATGTTCCAATATCTAAGAACACTTATAATATGTAAAAGCATGGGCCAAGATTGTTTGATTGTTAGTTGTTTTTCGAATTCATGGTTTCTTGAAAAATAAAGGATTAAAACATATAACTTCTTTTGAACTTTTTCAAGTAAACATAGATTGGACGTGAATTAAACACTCAACAATATTATATATGAGGCAACTACATATCGAGAATGACAAAATTAAAACATCAATTTTACTTAGAGATACAAAAGAAGTTTTCAATCTGTGGAATGCAGAGGTGCGAAAGTGCATAAGTGCACTAGATGCATAATGAAATCTTATTCCGCACCTCACCATTTCAAGGAAATATACTTTGTATTTCTTATGATATATATTTTATAGAATCCCGGCCAAAGTTATAAGACCAATATATGTAAATATTGACATGGAATAGAAACTATGGATATTTTTTAATATATCTTTAGGGCTTCATTTATGCAATTGCTCAGCAAGCCATCCTTTAACCATGAAGATCACACAAGAACATGTATTAGTCTACTATGAATTATAATATAGTTGTGTGACTGCCACTATTACTATATCAAGTGATTGATTAATTATTTATTCCATGTCAAGAAGAAGATCATGGATTGTGATCATGGGACACTTATTATAAGATGAATGTTGGGAAAAACATCCTAGTGGGAATCACTTGTTGTGTATTATGGCTAAGGGGAAAACAGAAAGGGAAATGACAAAGGCTTTGAAAGGGAAAAAAGGAATTGTTGGTATTTTATTTATGAAAATAAAGGAAAATAGGAGAAAAGGAAGGTGAAAGTTAACAAGTTGCATGTGAGGAGGAAATTGAAGGAAAATTAAGGAAAATGAAGAAGTAAGAGGCATCAATAGTAAAAAGACATGAGAGCATCAGTTTGGGGCCTTTTGTCATTTTTGTTTTCAAATTAGTCTTAGAGATGAGAAGAGCACAAAAAGGAGAAGGCAAGAAAGAAAGCAATGGAAAGACAAAGAAAGAAAAGGAAAACAAGGATGAAGCAAGGAAAGTTTGGATCAAACAACTTCAATAAGAATAATTTCAGATAACAGGTTGCATGCATGCTATCCTAGATGGTTTTGGCATGCATGGTATATGCATGTGTGTTTTTGGTTCATTTGTTATCATTAGCATGGGTTTTTCCAAGTTTCGAGAGTGGTTTTTTCCTTGACTTGCCATTTCCTGATAGCCATGGTGTGATGGGATTCATTCTTGGTTGAGATTTGGTTTTTCATAAGGTTTTGGATTTGGGTGAGGTGGTCTTAGGAAAATCCCAAGGTTGGGGGTGGAGACGGTTTTCTTCAAGAAGCCCTCAAAAGGTGGGTGGAGACAAGAAAATTCCTCAAGGGGCGATGAAGGAATTTTGACGCATCCAAGCTCAGTTTGGTTTTGTGATCTCAGGAACGGTTTGGGTGAGATCAAAATATGGTGAGGGTGAAGGTGGTTTAACCTCTAGATTTCCTTGGTTTTTTATGGATTTTTTAGGTACCTATAATACTAGTGATTCCCCCATTACTATTGTCATTGTAGCCCTAATTTTTATTTTTGTGCCCCTATTCTCCCCATATTGTTATTATTGTGCCCCATAGAAGACCACTATTGTTATTTTTGTGACCTTATATTATTATTGTTATGTTGAATTTGATTATATTGTGACCCCTTAGATTCCTATATATAGAAAGGAGGTTTTGTCATTTGTATTATCCAAGAACTGTTCATTTGTGTAATGTAAAGGAGGTTTCCCCCTCGAAGAGGCTGATTTCTAAGTCGTTTATCTATCTTTTCTATCCTTTTGTGAGTTGGTTTCATAACATTTGGTATCAAAGGGTTGGATTCTAGGGTTTCGCTGCTCCAAAACATGTCAGCGTGGAATTTTCACTCTAACGTTTTTTTCGACATTTAAGAAGCTAAAAAAAAAACCATTTGAGCCGAAATATCGATGATCATTTGGTTCGAATTTCAGGTCTTGTCTCGCTACATTTTCAGAGATATGATCCAAGGAAGTTAGGGTTTTTGTAGGCTCCTGAATTACATCACAAATAGCTTACCTTGGGAAAATAGTCATAATATTCTCTCTAAGTATCAGATGGAAATTTCGTATGAATTTGCAGAAAGAGGATGCACTATAGTTTTCTATGCATCATTTTCAGGTCCGAAAGTTGAAACAGTGACACATGGTGCTTCCTATAATTTTGCTATATTAAAAAGTGTATAATCAGGTCATCTTGGGAGATTGGGCATAACTCTTTCTTGGAGATCCAATTTTGAGCAAACTTGTGGAATTGGAAAGAGGACATAGAGGGCTACCAAAGTGTCCAATTTTAGACCTTGGAGATTCGAAATTATAGAGATACAACAAATTCAATATTGAGCTGCTACAAGGTGAAAAATGGTGTATAGTTTTTTTTTTAAGTTTGCAGAAGTTTGGTTTGAAAAACTAGTTTGAAGGAATTCAAAGGGAATAAGGAAGCATAATTATCATTAATTGATGCGCCGAAGAATGAAAATGGAAACACGTAGTAAGCAACCTGAAAGCTCTAGCATGACTCGTGAAGAAGAGGAAGAAATGCAACATGATATATCAAAAATTATGAGACCAAGTGCAACAAAATTCACTCTCACAAAAAATAATAGAAGCTAGGATGGATGGTTTAAAGAAAGACACAGAAGCTAAGATGGATGGTGTGGATTGTTTAAAAAAGGGTGTGGAAGCTAACATGGATGGTTTATAGAAGGGCATAGAAGCTAAGATGAATGACATGGAAGCTAAGATGAATGACATGGAAGCTAAAATGAATGACATGGAAGCTAAGATGGATTGCATGGAAGTTAAGATGGATGGTTTAAAGAAAGGCGTGGAAGCTAAGATGGAAGATTTGAAGATAGATTTGTCAAATTTTCTACAAGAAATGTTTACTAATGGTGAAAGGGTAGTAAAGGAAACTCATGATGAGAACAAAATAAATGTTAATCATGATTTCATAGACTCTAATGTTGGATCGAAGACCCACCATGTTCCAAATATCAATATGAGGAAGTTTGATGGAAAGGATCCCATAACATGGATACTACAGATGGAGCAATATTTCGATCTCCATAATGTGCAAAACACACAAAAGGTATTCATTGCAACTTTATATTTTGAACCAAATCAGTTTGTATGGTATCGATGGCTTTGCTCTCGTAAATAAATTATCATTTGGGAAATTCTTACTGATGAAATGATAGCACATTATGAGGATACATAAAGAAACAATTTTTTAGCCAATTGATAAATCTCAAACAAAAGGGTTCAATGATGGAGCACATTAAGGACTTCCAAAAATTGAATATAAGCGTAAATGATATTCTAGAGGAGCATAGGATTGATGTGTTCATAGGGAATTTAAAGGATAACATCCAACATGAGGTTTTCCTTTGGGAACCTAATTCATTGGATAAGGCATTTATGTTGGCAAGAAAAATGGAAAGAAAAATTATGGCAACGAGGAAGCCTACCACTCATAATTATAAATGTGGAAGTGTTGTTGCCCCTAGCCTTCCACAACCTACAAAGTTGACACCACAACAATTGGAAGAAAAAAGAGCAAAAGGGATTTGTTACAATTGTGATAGCAAATACACTAGAGGTCATAAGTGTGCTGAGAAGAAATTATTTTACATAGATTGTGAAGAGGAGGAAGAAAAGGAAAAAGAAACGTCAAAAAGAAGAGGATCTACACCAGGAACAAACCCTAGAGAAAGAAGAAATGAATCTGACCATATCTTGTAATGCATTAGCTGAAATTACCACTACTCAAACTATCAAGATAGACAAACACATCAAGAAGAAAAAGGTAATAGTGTTGATTGATTCAGGTAGTACCCATAATTTTATTCATTGTAAGATAGGCAAGGAATTGAATTGCTTCCTATATCCAACACCAAAGTGTCAAGTGATGGTTGCAAGTGGAGGAACCATAAATTTCTTTGGAAAGTGCCATAATATCAAGATATCCATGGGAGAATATGTATTGAATGGCCCAATGTTTTCCATTTCAATGGGTGGTGTTGATGTTGTAGTACGAGTCCAATGGCTACAATCCTTGGGTACAATAGCTTTTAAATTTCAAGAACTTTTCATAAAAATTTCTTTAGAAGGAAAGGAAGTTGAATTAAGGGGTGCCACATGGAAACTAAGAAAGTTAAACATATCTAACAGAATGACAAATATTCTAAAGAAAGAAAAACAAGGGATAATTGTGCTCACTAGAGGTTCCCACATCGAAATCATCTATTTCTCCAGATCTACAAAAAGACTTGGACAATTATTCCAAGGTATTTAGACTCCCAAAGGCCTCCCACCTATTCGTGATCATGATCATGCTATTCATTTGATTCCAATAAGTGTTCCTCCAAACATTAGGCCTTACAGATATCCCTATGCCTAAAAAAGTGAAATTGAATGTATGGTTGCAGAAATGTCAGAGGATGGTATAATTCAAACTGGTCAAATTTCTTTCTTTTCTCTTGTAGTATTGGTTCATAAGAAGGATGGACCCTTGCACATGTATCCAGATTATAGGGAGCTCAACAAGCTTAATATTAAAGATAACTTTCCCATTCCCATCATTGATGAATTATTGGATAAATTGCATGGATCAATTTACTTCACCAAGTTGGATCTTTGTTCAGGATATCGTCAAATCAGAATAAAGACTGAAGACATTCTGAAAACAACATTTAGAACTCATGAGGGTAATTATGAATTTTTTGTCATGCCTTTTGGCCTTACCAATGCACCTTCTACATTTCAATGTTTGTTGAATTCCATTTTCAAACCCTTCCTTAGAAAATTTGTGTTACTATTTTTTGATGATATACTAATCTACAACAAGTCTTGGAAGGATCATGTTCGACATGTTGACAAGGTTCTCAAACTATTGGAGGAGAAACAATTATATGCAAAAATATCCAAATGTTTCTTTAGAGTACAAGAGGTAGAATATGTGGGTCATATTGTATCTCATGAAGGTGTTAAGGTAGACCCTAGCAAAATTATAACCATTAAGGAAGGGAAAGTCCCCACATCCGTAAAGCATCTGCGATGATTTCTTTGGTTGACAGGGTATTATCGCAATTTTTTAAAGAATTATGGGAGAATAGCAGCACCTCTAATAATATTATTGAAGAAAAATGCATTTTTATGGACTCCAGAAGTAATGAAGGCCTTTGAACATCTTAAAGAGGTAATGTGCCAAGCACCAGTCTTAGCTACACCAGACTTCACAAAAACCTTTATTGTGGAATGTGATGCCTCAGGAAATGAAATTGGTGTTGTTTTAATGCAAGAAGAAAAACCCATTGCTTTTGAAAGTTGTCCAATCAAAGGAAAGTATTTACACAAAGCTATTTATAAGAAGGAAATGTTGGTAATACTACATGCACCTAACAAATGGCGACCCTACCTAATGGGAAGACATTTCAAGGTAAAAACAGATCATGATAGTCTTAAATACTTTCTAGAACAAATATTATCTTTAGAAGAGAAGAAAAAATGGGTCACAAAGATGTTGTGTTATGACTTTGAAATCATCTACAAAAAAGGGAAGCAAAGTGTTGTAGCAGATGCACTCTCAAGAAAGGATGAGGATGTGGAAGAATTTCGTTGTGCCATTTATATTATCCAACCAGATTGGATAAACGGAGCAAGTGATGAATGGAAGAATGACGAAGAAGTGTGGGCACTCATTCAAATGTTACAAAAAAATCCTAGTACATCTGATAAATTTAGCTGGAAAAATGATTCGCTATGGTACAAAGATCGGTTATACCTATGTAAGAATTACAAACTCGAACAAAATATTCTTATGGAATTGCACTCCTTTCCCTTAGGAGGGCACTCAAGATTTCAAAAAAATTACCACAGGGTTAAGAAGGAATTTTTTTTTGGATGGCCTTAAATTAGATATTCAAAAGTTTGTTGCGGAATGTTTGTTTTGCGAACAAAATAAAGTTGAAACAATTAAGACGTCGGGTCTATTACAACCTTTATCCATTCCAAGCCAATGTTGGGAGGAGGTTTCAATGGATTTTGTCACAGGTTTACCCAAGTCCAAAGGAAAGGGTGTTATCATGGTGGTATTTGATAGACTTACGAAGTATGCACACTTTGTGCATTATCTCATCCATTTAGAATGAGTACGGTTTCTACTGCATTTATGGAAACAATTCAAAAGCTACATGGAAACCCAAATATTATTGTAAGAGATAGAGATCCCATTTTCACTGGAAATTTTTTCACATAATTATTTTATGGCCTTTGTACTCAATTAGCTCATAGCTCATCTAATCATCCTCAATCTCATGGGCAAACTGAGATAGTAAATAAATGTTTGAAAGTATAACTTCGTTGCTTTGTATCTGATAAAAAAAAACAATGGGTCAAATGGGTGCCGCTGGCTAAATTGTCGTATAACACTTCCTTCCATACTGTAGCAAAAATGACCCCATTTATGGCACTTTGTGGATATCATCCATCATCCATCACATCATATTTAAGAGAAAATTATAAGGTTGAAGCAGTGGAAGATAACATCGATCATCAACAAAAAGTTCTCCAACTCTTAAAGGATAACCTCACTTTGGCATAGAATAGAATGAAACAACAAGTAGATAAACATTGCAATGAAAGAAGTTTTGATGTAGGTGACTGGGTATTCCTACATCTACAACCATATAAACAAATATCCCTCAAGCAAGCTAAGAAGGATAATAAATTATCACCAAAGTGTTATGGCCGTACAAGGTGTTGCAAAGATAGGTTCTATGACATACAAATTGGAGTTTCATGTAGCTTCCTGAGTGCACACAGTTTTCCATGTTTCATGCTTAAAGAAGGTTATATGTGAAAGAATCCCAGTACAAACAATATTGCTAGAACTTGAGGAGGAAGGAAAAATCTATTGGAACCTACAGCTGTCACAGAAACAAGAACTTGACAGCTTCGAAATCGATCAATTTCAGAGTATCTCATCAAGTGGAAGAACTTACTTGCTGAATATTCCACATGGGAGGATTATAATTTTATATAGAATCATCTAGAACTACTCAAGCATTGAGGACAACACTTTTTTTGAAGGAGAGGGTCATGTTAGGTCCCTATAATACTGGTGATCCCCCCATTACTATTGTCATTGTAGCCCTTATTGTTATTGTTGTGTCCCTATTGTCCCCATATTGTTATTATTGTGCCCGATAGAAGTCCACTATTGTTATTTTTGTGCCCTTATATTATTATTGTTATGTCGACTTTCATTATATTGTGACCCCTTAGACTCCTATATATAGAAAAGAGGTTTTGTCATTTGTATCATCGAAGAATTGTTCATTTGTGTAATGTAAAGGAGGTTTCCCCCTCAAAGATGATGATTTCTAAGTCATTGATCTATCTTTTCTATCTTTTTGTGAGATGGTTTCTAATAGGATTGCTTTATCCCATGAGATCCCACATTCATGTTTGGAATATGGCATGGGGGTGATTGGATGAAATAAATATTTAGCTCAGTCCAATCTATGGTTGGATGGTATGTGGAAGTCCCTGACTTGGTTGGCTTCTGCATATGGTTAATAAGAGCTAAGATTCTCTTGTATTTTATGAGTAACTATACTTATATTATGTGCCTTTAATAGATATTCTATCATTGTTATCTACCTAGTTATATGTTGGTTATAAGCATGGTTATATGATAAACTTAAGTATGACCCTTATCACATTTTAATTAATGAATGTCTGGTTAATGAATGCCTAATTAGTGTTACAAAAGATATTGTGAGAGGGAATTAGTCCTTCTTGGTAAGGCTCAGATAAGATTCAAATCCCTAGGTTAAGATATGCATTCATGACATGTAGGTTGCGTGTTTACCATGTGTTTGATGGAATGCCTATCCTGGTTAGGAGGGGTCAAAGCAAGTCCTTGCTCAAGTTCTTGGTTTAGAATCATTATTTCTCTATTATTGATCATTTCTAGAAGTTTCATTGAGTTCTGGGCAGAGGTGTAAGTCCTATCCCTGAAATGTGGCTCAATATTCGAGGTTGCTAGCACATAACAGACTAGAAAAGTCCATAGTCATTGGGAAGAAGACATATGGGAAAAAATGGAGGCTTATAGTCAATTGGCGGTCTTTTCAAGGGAGTGAATGAGAGCTCAAGTTAGTAAAAAATAGTGTTAGCTCAGGGGTTGGACACCTGGAGGGGTTGGGTAGCTCCTGGAGGTCTTGTAACACTTGAGGGAAGTCAATAAGGTCTTAAATTTTTGATTCCATTTCCCTACCTTATATAGCAGGTTGAGTCTTATCATAGTGAACCTCAACTCATGTTTAATAGAGAGAAAATTGGTGAAAAAGAGTAAATGTAGGAGGAGGCGGTTTTAGAATGGTATCAAAGCAGGGTTGTGCTCTCTTTAAGTAAAATATGATGTTGTTAAGGTTATGGTTGTCATACATGGGGTCGTGGTATACAATTGGTATGGTCATGCATGATGTTTTTATATTGATATGATTATGAATATATATGTATCGTGCTAACGTGGACTAATTTTGAGGATGAGATATGCTTCCCATGAATGTCAATGAGGTCTGGTTTTTATTTTGGTATCTATTTGGTTTATCCGACATGGCCTACTTGCAGGAAGAAGAGAATCATAGATTAAGAGAAAAATGCTAGACTACAGTTTCTGTGACTCTGCCTACATATCAGTTGAGCAACAAGGAGATGGTATAGAAAATATATTGAGGAGTTTGAGGGAAGAGATCAAAAGTTGAAAAGTAGATAGTGATAGGTTAGTCGAGGCTCTGGAAATAATTGTGAGGGCTCAGGTCAAGTAGGAAGAATTCAATGCAATGATTCTTCAGAGCTTGTCATATTTGCAGAGATAGGGGCAGATGAGGATCAGTCAAGAGAAGGAAGAGAAACTAATGGGGAATATGGTAGTAGGTCTCAGTTAGAATATAGGTTAGATAGAAGGGATACAGTTAGAGGTGGAAAATCAGTGGATACACATAACAAGAGGACCGATATATATGGGTATCATTCTAGTTCCTCATCTAGGGAACATTATTACCATCATCACCATCATTATCCTTATAGGAGGAGTGAGTACTTGCATGAGGGTTTCAAGAAAGTCAAGTCACCTACATTTGGTGGAGAGATGAAGAATTCAAAATATGCAGAGGCATGGTTACTTGGGATGAAGACATTATTTAGATTGCATAACTACTCAGAGAATAACAAATCCAAAATAACCACATTTAGTATTAAACGGAAAGAAAATATTTGGTGGGAAGATGTGAAGAATGTCAAGGGTATTCGATAAGAAGAGTTAAATTGGGATGAGTTCGAGAGAATCTTGAAGAAGAAGTACCTATGATATAGGTACTATGACGAGAGAGATAAGGAATTTTATGAGCTAAAAATGGGTTCTATGACATATGATGAGTGTACTAGCAGGTTCCTGGAGCTAATGAGGTATGTTCCTTACCTGAAGGATGAGAATATGAGATTCAAATATTCATTAGTGAGTTTCCAACAACATATAGAGATGAGATTGAGTTTTATGAGCCTATATCGTTGGAGGAGGCCATTCAAAAGTTGAAGAATTGTTACGAGCAGTCAAAGCACAAAGATGAGCCTAAGTGTGACTTGAAGGGAAGTGAGAAAGTTAAATGGAAATGGCCACCAAAGCAGGGAATGCCTCAGGACGTCGATGAGAAAGAGAATGTTGTTCCTTACAAGAAGTTTAATGAAGTTTAGAAGGCACATGGGTCACAACCTAGAGAGAAACAAAACCTAGGTGATGGCAGAGGATGACTGCAATGATGTATTTGTGGAAAAGATCATCGCAAGAAGGATTTTCCAATGTACCAGGGTGGTAGAACTTATATTTACAGTGCACAAGAGGCACAAATAGTTGGGGATATTGAACAGAGCATTCCTCAAATTTATGTAGCATTGGATAACAAGCAATCAGATCACTAGACATCCATTATTAAGATGGAAGGTAAACTCTATGGTCGAGTTATTTCTATTTTGATTTATACTCCATCTAATTATAGTTATGTTAATCATGACCTGGTGGATAAGTGTGGTTTGAGAAAAGAAGTGCATGCAGAGTCTTGATTGGTGTAGTTCACTACAAGTACTAAGAAGAGAGTTCATCACTAGGTAAGAGCTTGTGCATTTGAGATGAATGGTATGCGTACAACAACACATATGAATGTATTATCATTCGGATCATATAATATTCTTTTGGGTATGGATTGTTATGATAGGAGAAAAGTAGATTGTTATGACAAGGCCGTTGAGTGCCTTGATGATAATGGGGAAAAGAGTATCTTGTAGGGAAAAAGGAATCCTACATTAGTTAGGATGTTGACACCTATGCATGCTAAGCGTAGTTGTAGGAAAGGCTGTGTAATGTTTGCATTTCATATTTCTAGTGACAAGGAAGGATGTTGAGTGTATATAAATATTCAATAGGTACCCTATAATACAACAATTTGAGGATTTTTTTCTACGAGAGATTCCAGAGGTGCCTCCGCATAAGGAAGTGGATTTTTCTATTGATTTGGTTCATGGAGCAACACTAGCATCAAAGGTACCTTACAGGATGAGCACACTAGAGTGGAACTTGTATCTAAAGCAAATGCTTGATAAGGGATATATTAGGCCAAGTGTATCGCCTTGGGGTGCACCAGTATTGTTCGTGAATACGAAGGATGGTATTCGTAGGTTGTGCATTGATTACAGGAAACTAAATAAGGTAACGATCAAGAATAGGTACCCGTTGCCGAGGATTGATGACTTTTTTGATCAGTTGAAGGGAGCAACAATGTTGTCGAAGATTGATCTAAGATTATGATACCATTAGGTACTTATCAAAGAAGAGGACATCTACAAGGTGATTTTCAGGAATAATTATGTGCACTATGAGATTGTTGTGGTTCCTTTTGCTTTGATTAATGCCCCAACTACATTTATGTGTCTGATCAACATTGTTTTCAATCCTTATCTGGACAAGTTTGTGATTGTATTCATTGATTCTATATTTATATATTCTAAGAATGACGAAGAGAATGCAAAACATTTAGCACCAATATTGATATTGTTAAGAGAGCATCAATTATATGCCAAGCTTAGAAAATTTAGTTTCTTTCAGACATAGGTATATTACTTGGGACATGTTGTTTCCAAGGAAGACATAAGAATGGATCTGGAAAAGATAAGGGTTATCATGGAGTGGGAAACTCTTATGAATATGTATGAGGTCAGATCATTCATGGGGTTAGAAGGTTACTATAGGAGGCTCATCAAGAACATCTCACACATTGCATATCCTATCACATCATTGCGAAGAAAAGGTAAGAAATTTAAATGGATAGAGGAATGTGCAACCATTTTTGAGAAGTTGAAGTAGTTGTTGACAAACGCTCTGATTCTTAAGTTTGTAGATCCAAATAAATAGTTTGTGGTGTGTATAGATGTTCGGAAAAAAGGACTTGGTGGAGTATTGATGCAGGAGGGTCAGGTGGTGTGTTATGAGTCCAAGAAACTAAATGAGCACGAGCATAACTATGTGACTTGTTGTCCTTTGTAGACAATTCTAGGCCAAGGAACTGTTCCAAAGAATCTAAAGTAAGGTTCTGATTTTAAATGGATGAACAATGATTTAAACTTTGGAACATACGTAAATTATAAGTATTTCTAAGAAAACAAAAGGACTAATTATTCATTCCTATTAGAATTAATATTTGTAGTGATTCTGAAAGAAAAATTTAAGAAGATATATAATTCCTTAAACATTCATATTGAATATCTATTTTTTTATATATAGTAGACATGTATAGAAGTTTTCTACAACCAAACAATGCATGTCCAAGAGATGAAAAAAAGAAACAATTAAAAGATTTGGATGTATTAACTAAGACAAATAGTTTCAGTTAATTAATCTCTTTTAATAATTATAACTTTGCAGGGGCTATCAGATATATTGAAAGTCAATCTAATCCTACCCGAACTGCTGTGTTACTTTGAACATGTGTAGAGAAAATAAAAAATGGAAACATAATTGAATAACTAGAAGAACTTATAGAAATATACACACTGCTCAAAATGAATTCAAAATCCTTCTGTTATATTCAAAAATAGTTTAAAAATTACAAGCATGTCACTAGTTTATCATAAGGGTTCAACCCTTTCTCCTTCAAATTACAAAATACTTATAGGATTCGACTCAAAATATCTAGATTTGAATTAAAATTTATTACAAAATATAATATCATTCAAAATAATTGGGATATTGCAAAAAATAGTATTGAAAAATAGTAAATTTGAACTAATTTGAACACTTTGCATAGATTTGGAGGGTTGTTGTTTGATGACTATAGCTAGAAATCCACTTCTTTGTTCACTGGTCCTATTAATCTATTGTTTGCTCCTAAAATTTAGCATTAAGTTATATTCGATGTGCTCACATAATTTATCCCATTTATTTTCATTATGGATAGAAAAATTTAACAACTTTTTGTATGATCCATCAACTACGATATATTTTTTAAAAGTAGGCCTAGTTAGAAACATATGGGTAATTTCATGTTGAATGAATAAATCATAATTTAAACATTTGATGAAAGCTTTTCCAGATAATTCCCCTAATTTTGGAAAAAATAACCTTGTCTACTGCTCTCTCATGTAACCTATGTTGATAGTCTTCAAGTGAAATCAATTTGCCACCTATTCCTTGCAAACCTGGAACTCCTTTATGATGTAGAGCATTGAATTTTCTGTGAAATGTTTTGATCTAAGCTTCTATGTTTTGACACTTATTTTCAAGCTGTAACATCAAGTTTCTCTTGGTTAAAACCATTGATCCGAACTTAAACTAGAATGTAACAAATTACAGATATAACCATAAATAGATAAATGCAACAAAAATAACACTTCATTTCATTAATATCATAATACTGAAATATGCTTGCAAACAAAATGAAAATAAACTAGCTCAATTAATGGTAGATTATCTCTGAGAAGAGATTTGGCAGCTAAATGCCTCTGAACTGTATAAAAATTAGGCTCAAAGGCCTACTTATTATTGAGAAATAATGGAAATCTATAAACATCCAAAATCCTAACCCTAGGAGATGAAGTGCCAAAACTGTGGGCTCCATATAGGTAAATTGGTACTTGAAATTCTCAAGGTCATAACTTTGGCATATGATCTTCTTTTGGCTATCATACTACCTCGTTTAGAAGATCTGAAAGAGGAGGGTAAAAATAAATTTGGGAGCTGGTTTGGGATGATTTGGACTCTCGGGTTTCCTAAAAACATCGTTTAGGGCCTCAAAATGGCTCGAGAAGTTAAGGACCCAAAAAAATGCAAAAAATAGTAAAGTGTGCTACAATAAAGGAAACTGAAAAAATTAAAGAGACGGTGTTGGTGGTCCATGTGGAAGAGGTACATGGCCACAATTATCCACCTCGATTAGTCCTTCCCCCTTAGGAAGAAATGGTCCCCATTGCATTGAGCACCTCCATGAGATGGGGAAACTTCTACAGAAGTTGGTCCTTGGTGAGCCACTTGCCTTGGTGTAGGAGTTGGTCAACTTTGACAACTCAATATAGTTGGATCTCCTACCGGAGAGTGTTATTGATCTTTGTGTCCATGATCTAATCAGTTGTGGCTTGTTCCGTGCAGTCTGGGTTTAACTTTATTGGTGTAAGTTTTTTTGCAATGTTGGATGTGTCCAACAATCGTGGAAAGTATGGCTGAAGGCAGTCTACATTGAACACTGGGTGCAGAAAAAAGGAACGGTGGAATGTTTAGCTTGAAGGCATTGTCCCCTACATCCTTGGTGATGGTATATGGCTGATATCGGAGTAGGCAAAGCTTGTGATGGGGTCTAGTGACGCGCTCCTTCTGTAAATGTAGGAAAACATTTTCTCCCACCTAGAACTTTTGTGGCACCCGATGTTGATCATGGTGCTGCTTATACGTAGCGTTGGCTCTATCCAATATATCATGTACCTACTGGCGAATGTGTTGAATGTGCTCAGTGAAGCGGTTAGTCCTGTTGGTTTTGTAATGGACATGAGTCGAATATGCTTGAGTAGTTGCAAAAGGCCTGGCCACGCTAATGGAACATAATGGCTGCAATCCTCGCCCTATCTAAAAGAGGTTGTGACATGTTGAGCTATGGAGAGCTCTGTTGTAGCTATTCTAGTCATAGGGAAGGATTTCATCCTATGTGTATGGATCCTTAGAGTTGTAAATGCGTAGAATGTGTATGATCATTCTGTTGATGGCTTCTGTTTGGCCATGAGCTTGGGGATGGAAAGATGTGGACTTAGTGAGTTTGGTATCCAACATCGACCATAGACTTAACCAAAATGCACTTAGGAATTTTCTATCCTGATCAGAGACAATGGACCGTGGGATCCAAAAGTGTACCCACACTCGCTCAAAGAAGAGCTTAGCGGTGGCCTCTGCTGTGATACTCTTCTTGCAAGCTGCCATAATGGCCATCTTAGAGAATCTATGGACGACCACGAAAACATAGTCATTGTCGTGCTTAATAAAAGGAAGGCCTAACATGTAATCCATGGACATGGATTCCCAAGTTCGACTAGGAGTAGGTAGAGGAGTATACAACCCTTGCTTCTTGATGGTTGGTTTGGCAATGGCACAAGTAGTGAAGGATTTAATGTACCTCCAAACATCCTAAGGAAGGTTTGACCAATAAAATTACTTCTACATCCACTAATTTCTCTACTTCAAAATTTCTAGTGATTGGCTGTAGTGTACCTCCCAAATCATCTTGGCACACTCACTTGAAGGAATAGGGATGTGTTCAAGGTGGCATAATAGTGCATCTTAGAGGTGAAATTTTGGAACTTTCTTACTTTCTAGGAGTGTCTGGTATGTGTTATCGAATTCTGGACCACTCTCCTAAAGATGCATCCACCTTGAAGTCTCGTGCACATAGGAGTCGAGCACAATGATCAACATCATGATTGGTGGTTGGCTGAGGCAGTTTGCAACATTATTAATGCTACCCTCCTTGTACTTAATGTTGAAATGGAATTTTTTAAGATATCTGTACTATTTCTGATGGTGATCATTTTGCAACTTCCCTTGTGTCTGTATGAACTGTATGGGTCGGTTGTCTATGTGGATGTTTGTTTCCTTCCCCAGAATGTAATGCTTCTAGTAATGATAGACATGCATAATGGAATATATTTCTTTATCATAAGTGGGATACTTTCTGTTAGGAACCAGCTCACAAAAAGATAGAAAAGATAGATCACCACCTTAGAATATAGCCTCTTTGAGGGGGAAACCTCCTTTACATTACACAAATGAACAATTCTTGGATGATACAAATGACTTAACCTCCGTTCTATATATAAGAGTCTAAGGGGTCACAATATAATCAAGCCAACATAACAGTAATAACATAAGGGCAAAAAATTAACAATAGTGGGTTTCTATGGGGCATACTAAAAACAATATGGGGACAATAGGGGCAAAATAATAACAATAAGGGATACAATGGCAATAGTAATGGGGGAATTACTAGTATTATAGGGGCCTAGCATGCCCCTCTCCTTCCAAAAAGTGTTGTTCTCAATGCTTGAGTAGTTCTAGATGTTTCTGTATAAAGTTCTCATCCTCCCATGTGGAATATTTAGCGGACAAGTTCTTCCACTTGATGAGATACTCTGAAATTGATCGATTTCATAACTGCTGAATTTTTGTTTCTGTGAATGCTTCTGGTTCTAGTATGATTTTTCCTTCCTCGTCAAGTTCTGACAATATTGTTTGAACTGGGAGCTTGTCACCTATAACCTTCTTTAAACATGAAACATGGAAAACTAGGTGCACTTGGGAAGTTGTAGGAAGCTCCAGTTTGTATGCCATGGTACCAATCTTTTGCAACACCTTGTATGGACCATAATACTTTGGTGATAATTTATTGTCCTTCTTAGCTTGCTTGAGGGATGTTTGTTTATATGATTGTGGCCGTAGGAATACCCAGTCACCTACATCAAAA